>JAMOIN010000891.1:0-61062 GCA_024666655.1 Dascyllus trimaculatus
TTTAATGCTACAAACCCTGAGAACATGTTTGAGTGACGTCATGTTGAACTAATTACAAGGACAACAACAAGTTTTTCACAAGTTCATCAAAGAACGTTGAGGACCAAAGTTGACCCAGTCGTCTGTCATCACATCACAATATGTCCTGGTGTTGATCTTTACTGGTGTCCAGGTGTGATGTTGTCCAGGATCAGTTTCATTGTGTAGCGTTTGACAGCAGATTGGAGATGTTCAGGGATGGAGGTGAAGCTGACAGCAGCAGGTCCACAGCAGAGACATCATCATCTTTCTACTGGAACTGTTGACTGAGCTCAACTCAGTCACAACATCCTGAGTCTCAGTAAAAACAGTGGACAGAACATGTTCTTCTGGTCCAGATGTTCTCCTGAGAACTTTGTGGAGTCAGACGTGGGATCAGATCACACTGACAGACTGTGGACAGTGTGGAAGCCTGAATGTAACTCCATCTTCTGTCCTCCATGTGCAGATGAAAGCAGACAAAGGTTCAAAGTGTTGAGGTGTGAGAGAGGCTGATGAGAATTCAGCTTCATGTCCAACAGTCAGAGAAGATCAGCTGTACCACTGATGTGAAGAACTAAATGTCCAACAGGACCAGTCCAGATGTTCTGCTATCAAATGCATGAAGGAAATATTAAGTGTCTTTCATCATAACATGTTTTATCATTTATGTTTCATGACAGACTTACTAGATGTGGACTCTCAGAGAGTCACTGTGAAGTCGTGGCCTCAGCTCTGAAGTCCAACCCCTCCCATCTGACTCAACTGGACCTGGGAGGAAACAACCTGCAGGATTCAGGAGTGAAGCATCTTTGTGATGGACTGAAGAGTCCAAACTGTAAACTGGAGACTCTCAGGTCAGTTCACTGACTGCTGATGGTTTTTCTACATGTTCACTTTAAATCCTTCACTGAAGTTTGAAGTTTTTGTTGATGAGTTTTGAGGATTTTAGTGAAAACAGTCTGAAGATGTTTGAGATTGTTGAAGTGTGAATAAATGTCCTGATCAGCTGACTGCAGGGTTCCAAGATGGAGGACAGAATCCACAGTCCTGCTGTGTGTCTGAATGTAAAGCTGATGTGAAAGTGATGTGAGGCTTCAGCAGTCTGACTTCCACACATCCAGTCAGGATGTTTGTGTTTCCACAGTGTTTGTGCTGAGCTGCAGTGGAGCCTCAGGAACTCAGAGAGGGAGTTTAGTTCTCAGTGATGTGGACCTGATTAGTGTCAGTCAGAAGCTGAAGCTGGATGTTAGAGTGAGCTGAGCTCATGAAGGGATTCCTCACAGTGGAGTTGTGTTAGGAAGAGACCACTGGACAGTCAGTGTGGACAGCAGGAATCAGAATCCTCTGTAATGTACAGATGACATGTGAGTCATTCCATAGCAGCTCACCTGGGGCCTCCCAGCTGACGTCTGAATCCACCTGATGGACATTTGAACAGGATCATTTCCAGGAAGGATTGTTTGATGTCTTTGAAACTGTGTGAAGGGAATGTCTTGGTATCCATTGAAACGTATTAAAACATTCCAGATGTTCTGTTGCTCCTTCATGATTTAAACATGAGATGAAAATGACTGGTTTCCTAGTTTCCAGTTTAACATCACATCTGGTGTCTTTAACTGTCAGGTAGATGTTTGTCTTCTGTTCCTTTCAGGTTTTCTATGTGTGGATGGTTCCTGTTGAGCTGTTCTGTCTTTAGTTCAGGACATAAACAGTTGTAGTGGTTCTGGTCGGTGTGGAACAGATGATCCATCCAGCTCCATTCATGTAATCACCAAGACAGAAAGTGTTCCCAGTGGACAGACTGGAACCAGTTTGGTGTTGTACTGGGTCAGTGACTCCAACCATCACAGAAATGTTGTGGATCTTTGTCCATGGACTCATCAAATAGTGGACTGATTGTTTGAGCTGTAATTAAAGCAGTGATGACAAACATCTTCTGCTTCAGGTTCTGCTGATGTTCTTCTTTTCTCTGCTTTGTGTGGTTTGAAAGTGAAGATGTTTGTGTTTAGAAAACAGTGTGAAGACGTCACCTTGTCCTCTGAACACTGATGGACACTTTCCACTATCAATGACAGATGATCAATAATGAGATGATGTGAATGTAGAGTCCTGATTGAAATGTGTCCATGGTTCCAGAACATGAAGATCTTCTAGAGTCTGGAGCCTGGTCTTGTCCTGGTTTCCTTCCTGTGTGTTTCTGTGACTCTGAGCAGGAAGTGAAATAAATGTCCGAGTGTTTTTCCTGGTGTTTGTTGCTCAGCATCAGTTTGTATGGATGGAGCCGCTGGTGGAGCTGCAGAGTTTCAGAGCTGAAGTCACTCCGTATTTACTGGAGCAGCAGCATGTTGTCATTAATATGAATGAGAGCTCTTCTTCTCTGGTTCTGTTGGACTGTTGGAAGCTGCTTCCTGTTGGCTTCAGCTGCTTGGAGTTTCCATTTGATCAACTTGTACATTGAGAAGCTTCTTCAGCTCTGAACACATGATGGACCTCTGGATGGTTTCAACAAGGAACTCTGTCTCCTCAACTCACTTCTTTTATTCTTTATTCAGATTGGAGAACTGCAGTTTGTCAGAGATCAGCTGTGATTCTCTGGTCTCAGCTCTGAAGTCCAACCCCTCACATCTGGAACATCTGAACCTGAGCTTCAACATCCTGAAGGATCCAGGAGTGAAACATCTGTGTGGTTTTCTGGAGAGTCCAGACTGCAGCCTGAAGACTCTGGGGTCAGTTCACTGACTGTCTGTTACTGTTGTAGATCTGATCTGTGTTTTTGTTCTTCCTTCTTTTATACGACATCAACACACATCATCCTCCAACATAAGTTAGAACAGAACATGGGGGGTTCTAGAAAATGACTATCAGCTTCTTTTTTCTAACAAAGGTCAGCAGTTAGGGGAAATCTACATTTTCCATTTCTTCCTCATGTCCTCAGATTTCCAGTCCTGGAGCCTCAAAGAGAAAGTAGTTCTTTCCACTGCATAGATTTCATAGATAGGATCAAAGCAGTCCTTCATAGATGTTCTGTCTGCTTCAAGGCTTTTCTTTGTGATTGTTGCTCCAGCTGCTGCACTCAGACTTCCAGACAGTTCCTTAGTTGTCATGTTTGTGGTGGTTGAAGACAGGAGTCCAGAAGAAGTTGGTCCCAGTTGAAACTTCTTTGTGTGTGGAATAGAGTTTCTAGTGTGGAATGAATGTTCCGGCAGAAAGAGTGAACCTTTGGACAGTCCCAGAACACCTGATAGTGGTTAGCATCCTGAGAGCCACAGTTCCTCCAGCAGCTGGAGGCTCCTGAACACTAAGATGATTGAGCAGGACTAATAAATACCTGCAAAGACTCTTCCAGCCAGATGATCCAGAGAGGTGAGCCTGAGATCCTCCATTAAATTCCCAGTATTCAGTCCAACCTTCTCCTGGATGAACTTCTTCCTCTCCCTTTCCCATGTGTGTTTGATGTATGTGCTGCCTACTATTTAGATGTCCTGGAGCCCCTCAGAAAGTCTGGATGTTGCTTTCAGCCCCGAGTCCTTCTTAAATGCACTAATAGAGACTTTCAGCAGGTGGTTTTCAGAAGCAGCTCTACTCTTTGTCATGGAACTGTTTATGTGATGGTGGATCTGCAAACATCTAAAGATCAATCTCTGTTTTTAAGCCATGGAGCCCCAAAGTGTCTGACAATCCTTCAGTGTACCTGATCAGAGGAAGTAGAGTCTGACTAGAGGCCCGAGGCGCCCATCCCTTACAGCTGACGTCCCATTTGTTTGGGGTGAAGTCACAATCATGAGAGCACCATTTAAGGATCTTGATCTCCTCCAACAGGCCACTTCTAGGGAGAACATTTCAGCAGAGCTTCAGAGATAAACTGATCCAGTTAGTAGCTGTTTCCACCAAGGTTTTAATGAGTCTTTATCTCCTAGGAACTGCCCCGGACACATTCTCTCCAGTTTCTCTCCTTCTGGCTTGGTGGTCAGAGTCGCACCAACAATAGAGGATCCTCAGCTGGGCTGCTTCATGCTCGTCCTTAAGGCAGGGGAGAGCAAGTCCAGCCCTCTTCTTTGTCAGCTGAAGAGTTTTAAATGTGATCCCAGGGTTTCTTCCATGCTAAATGTATGCTGATAATAATTGATCCCATTCATTCCACTGTCTGTCAGGTATTTCAGCTGGAAGAGTGTGAAACAAACACAGCCTTCTCTGTAAAATCTTCATCTTTACAGACTCAGTTCTTGACTCAGAGCCTAGTATTGGTATCAGACTCCATCTGGTTATGTCCTCCTTTAACTTTTGACTCAGTTGGTTTAAGTTTAGAGCGTATAGATCTATCAGATCTTTGCTATGTTGACCCCTAGGTATCTCATGTGTTCTTGGTCCCTCTGTAGTTTGATATTAGATGTTATGTTCCTGCTTGGCTTCTACTCCAAACTCAGCACTTGGTCTTTTTAATATTCTAGTTATAGCCTGAGACAGAGCCAGAAACATCCAAGAATGACAATAATTTCAAAGTTGGACTCTCTGACTTTGTCACATAAATTAAAATGTCATCTGCAAACAATGAGACTTTATGTTCTTGGTTGAACATTTTTATCCCTTCAGTCTTTTTGTCCTGAATGATTCCCTTCCTCAAAGCTTCAGTAAACATCACAAAAAGTCCTGTCTAGTCCCTGTTTCCAGGTCGAATGAGTTCCATATGGTTCTGTTAGTTTTCATCCTTGCCCTTGGATTGCTTTACAATGCTTGAATAGTTTTATTAACAGTCTGGTGAAAACCAAATTTCTGTAGTACTTTATATTAAAACTCCCAACTAACTCGATCAAACACCTTTTTCTGCGTTGGGACTCACTAATGCTGAATGCATTTTATTTTTAACTACATGACCAATCACATGCAGGGTGGATATTGTCTTGTCTCTGCCTTTGTTAAATGAAACCCGTCTGATCTGGACTTATTATCTGGGGAAGGATATTATTAATTCTTTTTGCCAAAATATGGGTAGAGACCTTATAGTCTGGGTTCAGTCCACTGATGGGCCGATAGCGTCACACTCCAGTTCATCTTTACCCTCTTCTGCTATCAGAGATCACTGCTTCTTTCCACGAGGAGGGACTTCAGCCTGTTTTTACCACATGGTTCTATGTGGCCTTCATTCTAGGGATCACATGCTCTTTCATTTCCTTGTACCACTCCGATGGGAAACCGTCCGGCCCCGGTGCCTTATTGGGTTTTAATGTAATGCTGCCTTTTAACTTCTTCATCTGTAGTTTCACTGATAACAAGCTTTTATTGTTCGTCCCTCATGTTGGGTCGTTTTATCAAGTCAGAAAAGGCTTCCATCCTTAACTCATCTGTTCTGGGTTGTGTTGATACATTTCTGAACATCTTTTATTCTTTATTCAGATTGGTGAGATGCAGTTTGTCAGAGATCAGCTGTGATTCTCTGGCCTCAGCTCTGAAGTCCAACCCCTCACATCTGGAACATCTGGACCTGAGTGGAAACAGAGACCTGAAGGATCCAGGAGTGAAACATCTGTGTGGTTTTCTGGAGAGTCCAGACTGCAGCCTGAAGACTCTGAGGTCAGTTCACTGACTGTCTGTTACTGTTGTAGATCTGATCTGTGTTTAATGACGACTGAAGCTCATCTATGTTCCAACAGAACTTCCATCCATGAAGCTGTAAATCTGCTCTGGGCCACATTTTCTGTTTGTGTCCTAAATTCAGTTTGTTGAGACCAAAGTGGAGTGTTTGTATCAGGAAGTGTAGAAAATGTTCCTGTTGGTTGTTGAAGGAAATGAATGTTTGTAATTAGAGCTGAAGAGTCACATGTGGATCCAGAAGATCCTCTGAACTCAGATCAGTTAGAAGAGACTAAGTTTGAGCTGCACATTCAGAACCTGAACACATCTGATGGATCATCAATGATCTGATCTACAGCTTTTATTCTTTATTCAGATTGATTGACTGCAGTTTGTCAGAGATCAGCTGTGATTCTCTGGTCTCAGCTCTGAAGTCCAACCCCTCACATCTGGAACATCTGGACCTGAGACTAAACAACCTGAAGGACTCATCAGTGAAACATCTGGAGGATCTTGTGAAGAGTCCAGACTGCAGCCTGAAGACTCTGGAGTAAGTAGAAGGTTCCAGTCAGTCAGTTTTCTACTAAACAGTCAGTATCAGAGCAAAGATCCAGTGTCTCCTGTAAACCTGCAGCTTCTCAGTGAAGCTGTGAAGCAGAATGGAGACAGACTCCAGGACTGGACAGGAACACAGAGACAGCAGTCAGCCAATCAGAGGAGCCACAAGCTGGTTGTCATCATGTGTTTGAGTGGATGTGAAGCCCACTGTTGTTGTTGTGTTGATGTGTTGAGGACATGAAGCTGATTCCAGCTGACAGCCTTCCAGATGTGCACAGACAGTGGTCCTCCTCCATCAGAGTGTCCATCACATCTGATCTGACTGGTTGTTGTCTCATGTCAACAGTGATCAGCTGATCAGGTCCTGCTGCTCTTTATGCTGATGATCAGCTGATCAAACTCATTGATCTCCTCTGCTCTTTCTTCTTCTCTCTGCAGATGGTGGGGATGCTGATCAGGACGGTGTTTGTTCTGAGAGGATGAAGTGTGTCCTGATGATCCAGAGGTTGAAGCAGCAGCAGCTGGTGTGTAGAGACTCTGACTGGACCCTGTTACTGGGAGGTGGACTGGGAACCAGTGTAAAGTGTGTTGTTACCACTGTGTAGTTTAGTGCTGCAGCTCCACACTGTGAATAATGTCCACATCAAGCATCTGTGTTTTTCTGTGGTTAGAAAATAGAATCACAACATTAAATCAGTAAAAATATCTTTGTGTCATGTTTATTAATGTATGTGAAAGAAAATGTGTCTCTGTTGAGGATTAAATAAAGTCAGTCTTTTCTTTGTCCACTTCTATTAATTCCAGACAATAACTGGTCGAAGCACAGAAGAAGTATGAATTCATGTTTTAGCTGTAAAACCAAGAGCAGGTCAAAGCTGTGAATCATGTCCACATCAAGCGTCTGTACTTTTACTGATACTAATCTGTTCTTCTACAACGTGTGGCCACAAACCTGAACTATTCTACTGGATTGAATCAAAGCAAACATCCTTTTCCAGATGTTTGCTGTTGTTTTCACACTTTGACAGATTCTTTGACGTGTTTCTTCACGTTGTTCCAGATGTTCAGCGTCCTTCAGCTCCTTCTGCTGCAGAGCTTCTGTCCTTGAAATGACGCCTGAACAGAGACACAGAGAGTTCAACACACCACATGTTGTTCAGGAGGCCTCCGTCTCACTTCCACTGTTTTCAGTCCCAAACAGCTCAGAAGAGCCAAGTGACCCAGACGGACCCGGATGTGTGGCGTCGATGAGGACGTTCCCTCAAACTGGTATTTACAGAACTCCAATAGGCCCTGAACGCAGCACCAACACTAAACCCAGCCCTGATGTAGCGGCAGAGCTCCAGAGGTGCAGCAGCTGGAAACACAGATCCATAGCAGAGAGAAGTTCTCCTGGAGACATGCTCCATCCTTCACATGACACACACAGACCTTCACCACGTCCACTACTTCCTGTTTCAGAACCAGTGATCCTCGTCTATGGTGGGGGTTGGCTTCCAGAACCCCTGTGATAGATAAAACCTGTGAAGTGGTGACCTTATATCTGTTTTATTATTGATATATATTGTAAGGCTCTATAAACCCTCCCCATGCTGTTACTAACCTTTACCACTCTTATAAACACTGGCTTCAATCAGAGACCGACCAGCTCAAGAGGAAGCGGCCGTAGAGACCATGAAAAGTGAACCGTGATATGTTGAGGGACCGCTGGACACCGTGTCAACAACATGGAGGTCCGACTGCATCCGGTGGGATTTAGCAGACATGAACCTGTGACTGATTCATCCAAGCTCCTGTGCTTCAGAGGTTGACTGTAGTTTAGTGCTGGAGCAGGTTTCCATGTGATGATCTGTGAACCAGCCTCAGTGTTTCCTCTCTGACAGGAGGAACCTTGTAGCAGTGAACACGGCAGGCAGGGGGCGCTGTTTCACTGCTACACTCAACCTCAGAGGCTGAAAACCTTCCTGGCACATTTTCATCTTCATGTTTGATCAAATCAGTCCCTCAGACCTCAGAACCAGCTGGTCCTCCATCACTGATCAGAGTTCTACCTCCAGACTATGGATGTCTCCTTGGAGTCCACAGAGGGGGGTCCACACTGATCCTTTAATGAGCCTCAGAACCTCATCAGTCCAGCAGACAGACACAGGACATGTAGGAGGAAATGACTGCATGTTGGACAATATTCAAGTCATTTTCAATCTCTGAGCATTTTAATCAATTTTCTGTCATTTAGACACATTTTGACTCCTTTAGGCCAAATGTGGAGTTATTCAGGACAGACCAACTAATTAGTATGATTGTGGACAACTTTAGTTTAATTTCTGTACTTTTTGTGTCATTTTGGACAATTTCTGTGTAAATTTCAACAATGATTTAGTCATTTTGTCTAATTTAGGAATATTTTTGCATCATTTTGAGCGTTTTTATGTGATTTTGGACCATTTTTAACTCATTTTCCCTAATTTGAGACAATTGACATGTTATTTTGATCAATATTTTTGGTGTGTTATTTCATTTTAAACAACCAGGGAACCAATGCTTTTGGATACTTTCAGTTCCAGGCCCTCAGAGTACATTAGGGTTGGTCAGATCTTTTTTCTAAGCCCTAATATATATGTTTATGACATATTTTATAATATAAATATATTTAAATAAAGTCAGATTGTTGACTGATTTTCTACTTTTAATTTGGGTTTCTATGCAGTTTTATTGTTGTTCATGTGTTTTATAATGTATTTATCATGTTAATTTATTATATTGTGTATTTATTCTGTCATGTTTTGTCACAAACTTATTTAGAGACACTGCAGGAACAGTTTTATCACCATCATCCTCCATCATGGAAAGAAAAAAATGTCAAATGGAAAAAAAAAATTAAATAGTTATATTTATTCAGTGATTTGTACTTTAAAGTTATTTTCCATATAACTTCACCATTTTTAGATTATTTTTTTCAAAATGGTTGAATTTTCCCATTTACCATTCAAATACTAAGAAGAGACGTGCGGTGAGGCAGCAGCCCAATGAGCCTCACCATGGATTCAGCAATGACTCAGCTCACTGTGCTGGTTTATATGCAGTGAGATCGTATTGTTCTCTCTCTGTATGTCGCCATTATAATGTTCAAACACATTTACTATATGGATTAAATGTCCATAGTTTAGCTGATGTATATAATGTAGTGTTTTTATATCGACAACGGTTTGTGTGTAACGTGTTTCTTGTGCTGAACAATCATAAAACGCCTGCAAAGAGACACTCGGTGAGGCCTGCAGTTCTCCTGCCTCATGCTAGGGGGCGCTGGTGATCCCAAGGATTCTTCTTAGGACGCCTCGGCTGTAAAACAATAGAATTAGTGACGGCGAGCTGCAGTAAACAGTTAGAAAGTCAAGTGCAGCCATCCAGGTATTTTTTCCTCTTGTTTGGCCTTATTTTGAAAATGGAGGATTAAATATCTGAGCTCAAAGAATTTTCTAAACTGGACTTTCAGTCGAAGCAGGAGATAATAATTAAAGGAAGACCGGAGCTAAAGGGTTTGCTTCAGACTACGGGACAGAAGACCCGCTCTTTTCACACCGAGTGGAACACAAGAAAAGGCTGGCTGTGTGGACGTCCAGCAAGAAACCGCCTTTTCTGCTTTTCCTGCATTCTTTTCTCAGGTTCTGACAACGTCTGGACTCAGATATTGTGACCTGAAGAATTTGCAAAGAAGCCTCATCAAACACGAGCGGTCCGCTACACACATCCAAAGTCAAACCGCGCTAAAAACGTTGGGGATGTCCAGGATAGACTTGGCTTTGGACGAACAGCGAAGACTCAACATCAGCATCCACAACGCCAAGGTGAAGGAGAACCGAGAGATTTGAACAGATCTCATCAAGGCCACCTGCTTCCTCGCCAAGCAACAGCTGGCATTTCGTGGAAATGATGAAAGTACAGGTTCTGCTAATCGTGGTAACTATGTTGAACTATTACATGCTTTTGCTGAGAAAGATGACAGGCTAGCTGGACATCTGGAGACATCCACTGTGTTTTCTGGCTTGTCCAATAGAACACAGAATGATTTGATCGAAGCAGTCGGTGATGTGATCAGAAATGACATTAAGAAGGAGATCGGTGCAGCCCCATGTGTTGCTGTAGGAGTAGATGAGACCACAGATGTCACAAACCGAGCTCAGATTTCGGTCATATTACGGTATGTGGCTCCATCTGAAGCAGGCTGTGAGGTGAAGGAGGCGTTTTTGGGCTTTGATGATGTGAGTGAGGACGTCCTGGGAGTGTTGGAGGAGGACGACTGCACTGACAAGCTTGTAGCTCAGACCTATGATGGGGCCGCTGGAATGTCCTCACAGCTTAATGGTGTTCAAGCTAAAACGAAAGAAAAAGTGCCCGAAGCCATGTTTACGCACTGTTACACACACAAGCTGAACTTGGTGCTCTTGCATTCAGCAAAGCGTGAGCCCGAATGTCGCACGTTTTTTAAAACAGCTGAAGGACTGGCGTCATTTTTCAGCAAGTCCACCAAGAGCACTCACTTACTGGATGATGTTGTAAAGCGCCGTTTACCCAGAGCAGCTCCTACAAGATGGAGCTCTAACTCTAGGCTGGTGCAGACAATCAGCACCAAAATGATCTGAGCACGTTATTTAATGTCATGCTGGAAAATCCCGACAGCTGGGATAATGACACGCTGATGATGGCGGCAGGATACGATCGGTGGCTGTCAAAAGCATCCACATGCTTTCTCCTTATGCTGTACGAGGACATTTTCAATGAAACTGACGCACTTCTTAGAGTGCTCCAAAACAAAGTGATGGACATGGAATATTGTCGTTGCAGCTCTCGAGCGCATGAGACTGAAGTTCGACAGTTTCTGTGAGCGATTTGAGCAGAAATGCAGCGAACTGGGCCTGACAGAGAGTGGAGACAGACAGTCGACCAGATGTGAACGAAAACAAGTGTTCTGTAACATCCTGGAAAACATGAGCTGTCAGATGAAGACAGGTTTGATCATTTTGGTGAGCTGGCCTTCCTTGGTTTGGTGATGACAGGAAACTGCAGAGCCTGTCAAAATATGCCAAATTGTTCGACTTGGTGAAGCTAAAGGCGGATCTGGTTGGACTGTGTAGCTCACAAACGGTGAGGGATGAATGTAAATCTCCTGGACAGCTTCTCAGCTCTTTGGCCCAGAAGGATCTCATCCAAACAAAGTTGCTCCAGCTGGTGCTCACTGTTCCGGCTACCACAGCATCGGTGGAGGCTGGAAAGACTGAAAACATACAGTCGGAACAGGACTGATCAGGGACGACTTTCTTCACTCTCTATTGAGACGGAGAGACGATTAAAACTGAAGAAAGATAAGGAGGACTTCTACAAACAAGTGATCGATGCTTTTCTTCAGGAGGAGCGGCGCATGGACTTCATCTATAAGTAACGTAAGACGATAATAAGGTTTTTTAATTGTGCTTTTTTCTGTGCTCCAGTTTAAATGTAAAGAATGCTGATATGAAATTTTAAACAAAACTTGTTAACTGTTGCCAATCAAATGGTGAATAAGCTCCTCTGTAGTGTTCATGTCTGTAAATCTGACTGATGACGTCAGAGCCTCACCGCACGTCACTGGTTCAGAGAAATCAGTGGACAGATGAGCTGATGCTGGTCTTCCTGGAGGATGACGTCTGCTCTCTGCTCTGGTGTTCTTCACACTCTGCAGCAACAACATGGTGGACAGAAGACCCTTTAAGGAACACAAGCACTTTGACATCTGGGGACCCAGGGTCAGTCAGGTGGTCATGTGACCATCAGGGAGGAGCTGATGGATGAGGACATGAAGATACTGGGTGGAGTGCAGCCACTAATCCTGATCATCAGTAGTGTGACGGAGAGACATGAGTTTAAAGCAGCTGTGATTTTTACCTCATTAGACTGTCTTTGTTTTTACATCATGAATAAGACGACACTTTATGTGGAGGCAAAGAGCAGCCAGCAGTGTTTTCTACAACTTCACATGATGTGTTTGTGGAGCTCTTCTTCATGTTTGGTTCCATGTAATGATCATCCTGACGCTTCCACATCTTAACATGCTTTTATTGTGACAGGACAGAGAGACTCTAACTGTCCATGCTGTTAACAGACCAGACGGACATGTTTCTACTTTGGTCATCACTGTTTATTGTGGTTTGCATGTTTCAGTGGAGGCTCAGTAAAATGACTGATAACAGCTCAGAGTCATGAAGCAACAACAGTTGATCCAGGAGAAAAGTGTTTGGTCCGTTCATAGAACTGGAAGAAATGAGCATCAGACTGTAAACATATGGAGGATTTTTAGCTCCGTTACAAATGAAGTCCTACAAGAGATGATGTTTGTTCATGTGCTGCTTCTCTTCTTTATATGTGACCATGCTGGGATGTTTTTCATGGAGCATCTCGGAGACTTTGACACAGTTGTTCAGTGCATTCAGTCTGTTTCAGTGTCTTCTTCATAGAATCCAGACTGACGGACTGAGATCAGGACTCTGGGGGTCCAGATCATCTGCTGCAGGATTCCTGCTTCTTCCTGTGGATGAAGGAAGTTCTTGATGACTCTGCTGGATGTTTGGGCTCCTTGTTCTGCTGCACAATCAATCTGCTTGTCCTGTGTGATGGATAAGAGCTGTGTGTTAGCAGGAGAGACTGTTAGCACGCTGTTGTGTTTCTTCTGGTTCTGATGGTCGTCACAGGTGAGCTCCACTTATTAAAGGTGAACCACAGTTCATCTGGATTAACTGGAGATGATCAACATCACCTGGGGTCCGTTTCACGTAGCAGGTTTAACAACCTCTGAGTTTAATCCTCAACCTCAAGTTGATCTACGCTGAGACAGGAAATTCAGAGTTTTCGGTTTCACAACGGGTGGTTTCAGTTTGTTTAATCAACAAGGAGTAGTTTCACCTGGAGTTAAGCGCGTGCACCACCGCTATAAAAAGACAGCATCAATGGAGCCCTGATTCGACGAGTCACCATGGCAACGGGGAAGCGAAGCGCTACGTAATTTACGCCCCTTGAACTGGACGTCTTAATGCGCGCATATAGCGACTATGAACACATTTTTCGGAAGAAATGCAACACCGCTGTAGCTGCAAAAGCGAGGAAGACTGCGTGGGAGAACATTGCTGCCCGGGTTAATGCGTAAGTTTAAATGTAGTCCTTTGCAATCGCAATAATATTACAGGGAAAACTGATTGAATGGTACTTATTAAGTTATTTCATTTAGGTGCAATCAGACGGGGGAGAAGCGCATGTGGCAGCAGCTTAAAATGAAATATAAAAACATTGTTCAAACAGGTAAGACCTAGGCATAATCTCATGGAGGGACCTCATGTTGATCATGTTTTACATTGAAATGTAGCTTAAATCTTACGTGGTTGTTTGACTGTGCATTTCTTTTATCCACACATAGCCTAAATGTCTGCATCTATATCATGCTCTGTTAAATAATTAAGCCTATTTAAACTAACACAGACTTCTACTCAGCCAACAGAAAGAAAGCCGATGCCTGTAAAACAGGTGGTGGCCCTGCACCACCACCTCTAACGGAGGCAGAGGAGTTGGCCCTAAGCCAGACTTTGGGAAGACCAATGGCTCAGGGAATCCCTGGAGGGAGCTCATCCTCGGAGACCACCCCCCAAGACACAAGTGCCTTCATAAAATGTAATGTGTGTGTGTGTGTGTGTGTGTGTGTGTGTGTGTGTGTGTGTGTGTGTGTGTGTGTGTGTGTGTGTGTATTTTCAAAGCATAGTCATACAAATATTTATTTCTTATTTTTCCAGATTCTGATGGTGCTATCTGCCTAGTGGAGCCCCTTCATGCCACAACAGACCTTGTAACTGTAAGTAGGCAATACTCCAAAGATTGAGCCAAATGGTGTTTTAAGTTTACTGAAACATCTCATTCATGTAGGATGAAGAGGATGACACTGTGTCTGCTGCCTTTACAGAAGGGGATACAGAAAGACATACAGAAGTATGTCACTGATAGTTCTCTTCCCCATTCACATTTCTTAACATTCTGGTGGAATATACAGTGTGACATTTAGCCTTCACTGAAGTACGGCACATTCTCCTCCTTTTAAACAGAGCATGGCTGGGCAGCAGCAGGATGGTCCCTCAACTTCCACTGCACAGATTGACACAGTGAGATGGATGTTCAGTAAACACTAGAGGTTCATTCTGTGGAATTCATGTGCAATTGTATAATTTAACGTCCTCTATGTATTCCCAGTTACCAGTAAAACAAATATATAAACTACACTTACTGAAAAAAATCCAAAAAACAGACAAAGAAGTGCAGTACCTGGACCGCCAGATTAGGAAGGCTGATCTGGAAATTGAAATCCTGGAGCACAAGTTAGAGGTGGGTTCATGGTCACAGGTGAATTATGTTAACTATTGGAACATGAACTAAACTAGCTCTTTCATTTGTAGGAAATAAAGAAGACCAAATGAAATGTGTACCATGTGTTTTATTTTCTGTTATGATGATGGTGATGATGATGGATTAAACTGCAAAGTGATTATTGCATATGTTGTCTCTGACAGCTCTGCCGTCCTGCAGAGCTGGCAGGTGGATGGGGTCATCATCTGGGTCTTCATATTGTACGGCAGGGTGCTGCTCTCCTCTAATAATAGCAATATTATGAAGAACAACACATGCCACAATAATATCACAGGCCCTCTCAGGGGTCACCCTGAGGTGACGTAGGCACTGGAAACGGGCTTTCAGCAGGCCTATGGTCATCTCCACCCGGGCTCTGGTTCTGCAGTGAGCCCGGTTGAAGTTCTGCTGGGGGCCTGGTTCAGGGTTGGGGTATGGGGTCATCAGCCTGGGTTGGCATGGGTAACCCCTGTCACCCAGCAGAAGGCCATCAAACTCTCCTGTAATGTATAGTGGATACATTAGAGTATATTAGAGGGAGACAGTTAATTATATTGTGAAAACCTTTAGGCTGCTTACCACGGTGCAGTCTGTTGCTCAGGTTAGACTCTCGAAAAATCCTTGAGTCATGAACAGACCCAGGCCACTTGGCCTCCACATTAGAAATGATGTATGCAGCATCACATATGATCTAACAGTGCAGAGAATTACAGATGTTGAACTATGATGCAGTCTTTAACATTTTGAAACTGTAGTCAATCTAAATGCAGCCTACCTGCACATTTATGCTGTGAACGGACTTCCTATTCACGTAGTCACCTTCATTCTGTGAGGGAGCTGTGATAGGGATGTGGGTTCCATCTATGCACCCAATCACACTGGGAAATCCTAAAAGAAATTAAAATGACTAATCCCAGTCTGAGGTTGCAGCACAATGTCCTTAACAGAATATGATTTAAAATGAATCTAACAGATCTCTACATCATTTACCTGCAATCCTGTAGAACTCCTCCTTGATGACTCTGAGAGGTTTATGCCCAGGGAAAGTCACAAATATCGGGAGAAGGCGTTTCAGGGCCAGGCAAACTTTCCTGACCGCTCTGCAAACAGTGGCCTTACTGTAATGCTCTGCGTCTCCAATATTATACAAAAGGCTCCCATTTGCGAAGAACCGTAGCGCAGCACACAATATCTGTTGTGATGATAGAGCATGACTGCGGCTGGTAATGTTCCTAATGTAAGGACGGATGAGGTTGTGGATGTAGATTATAGATTGTGAGGTGAAGCGGTACCGTTCAAAAAGATAACTGTCCGGAAAAGCCATGACATCTATGCGCGGTCTGAAAATAACCTCCCGACGAATATTCAGTTCCCTGCGCAGTAATGCTGCTCCTTCGTCTACTGGATCATTAACAAACGGACATGCCATTTTAACACACGGACGCCAAAACTCTCTACTGACTGAATGAATGAATAAACGAGGAAATCAAACATCGTGTGGCTAAAAGAGGGCGGAGACAGAGAGAATCTCGAGGTTTACTGACATAAACCTGCTCCCGACCAGGTTAGTTTCACAGACACTGTTACTGCGGTAACTGACCGAGAGCTTAAGTTATCTCTCTTCGTGAAACAGGCTAGAGTTACCCCTCTGTCTCTGGTTTGAGTTACCTCCCTTTGTAAAACGGGAAACTCTGAGTTTTCCTCATTTCAGGGTTAACAGACTCAGAGTTTTCACTAAACCTGCTTCGTGAAACAGGCCCCAGGTGTCGTTGGTTCTGTTTCATGAAAGTGATGCTTCATGAACACGTTCTGTAAAACCAGACGGTAAAACCTGATGACTGGCTTCTCTACGGTGAAGCTTCCACTCCTCAGTAATGACATGCATTTCCTTGTGTTGACCAGCAGGAGGCGCAATCTGTGTGTCATGTAGGTACATGAGGATGCTGAGGCTGTTTTCATGCTTTGTGTTACAGCTGGGAGGAAAAACGCAGCTCAACCGTGGTCACATGACTGCTTTTAGTCCTTCAGCTGTGGAGTCTGAACTCGGTCAGGTTTCCTAAACGTCTGTCCACAGTGTTCCCAGGTATTAAATAAAAGGACTTTCTGACTTGTTCTGGAGTATTTATGGTGACATTTGAGCAGACAGAGGAGGATGTTGTGGTGCCAGCTGATCTACAGCATCAGTGATTGGACAACTTCACTCGTTAAAATGGCCTCTGAATGCCGTCAAATAGGAGTTTTTCATGTTAAAGCTGTGAAGCTGCAGAGGCTCAGAGATGCTGCTTCCTGCTTCAGCGGTGAGGTTTATCTGAAGCTCAGCTCTGCACTCAGACCACAGAACCGGTCCCACTTCCTTCATGGAGACTCAGCTGCTGCAGTAAAACCAGCTCCAGACCAACCACGTCTTCATGTGGACATGTACGGATCATTCAGCTGCTGCTCCACCTCTGATCTCTACTTCTACTACGTCTATGTCTCACTGCACTACTTTAACCTGCATGTTACTGTCAGCTGTTCAACACCAGAACACAGAGTCCAGCTCCTGGTCTGGGAAAACCTCAGTCTGTTTCTGGTTCCAGTAAAAACCTGGAACCTGGTCTGGTCAAACTTCAACACATCAGGTTCTACTGATGTTGGAGCCTCAACATGTTTCAGTAGAACCATGGATCCATCCATAGATAGACACTGACAGGACCTTCATGGAGACACTAGACCAGCCTGGGTGGAACATTCTGTACTTTTTTCCATTTTTAAGGATCTATAATTATTCATTATTGTCACTTTTGACAATTTTGAGGAGTTTTAGATGGTCTTTACCTTGTTTTATACACATTTTGACTCTTCTAGGACAAATCTGAAGCCTTTCTTGACACTTTTGAGTCATTTTGGATCATCTTCAACTTATTTTGGCCCAGTTTTGAGCCATTTTCAACATATTTCAAGTAATTTCAGAAAAGATTCAAGTCTTCAAATGTCGACCAAAGACTGTATTTCAGTAGAACCATGGATCCATCCATAGATAGACACTAGACCAGCCTGGATTTTCTCCATTTTTAAGGGCCGATAATTAAAACTATCTTCTCTCCTGGATCCATTCAGTGGTTCTGATCCGATGAAGCTGTTCAGTCTGAGTCTTTACCACATTTCACGGCTGTGGGAGTTTTATTTCTGGAAATGTTGAACCCTTAACGAGGTTTCTCTGTATTTTTAGGCTACAAACAGAGAACTCTCTGAAAACCTGTGGATTCACAGACGTTAGTTTTTGGTTCCTGAATAACACATAAATAAACTGGACAGAATCTGAGTCGGTGCTGAGACACATTTCCTGAGTTCTGTCTCTGAGTTCTGACAGCAGGCTGAGAATGAAGACAGTGAAACTCTGCAGTTCCCCTGTTCTCCACCAGGTGTCCTCAAAGTGACGGATCCACTCAGTCCTGGCCAGGTGGTCTCACCTGTCAGGGCTGCTGTTCTTTGTGTCTACCTGCCTGGAACAGTTTGGTTCCTGCTTTTTATCAGCTCTGAGGTTTCCATAGGTCAAACTTCCATTTGGGTTCATCCACCTGCAGATACTGGTTCACCTGTAGCTCTGCAGTAACACGTTGTTAAATAGAACCTGCAGGCAAAACAGGCCCAGGTATCAGGAGCTTATGCAAACACTAAATGCAAATACTGTAAACCAGTCTGACAACCTGCATTGATGCTGTTCAGTGCTTGTATCCACTGAAAACATGATCTTTAGAGACTGAGCCTCATGCTAGTTGTTAGCTTTAGCTCCACTGTGTTCGTGTCCTTGTGGTTTTTGTAGTTTTTCTCCACCAGAGCTTCTACAGATAAGACCAAGTGTTGCCACTGTGGCTGTTTTTCTGCCATAAGTTCTCATTAAGATCAAACTAATTATAATGTTGATGCCGGCTGGTCTCCTCTGAGAGGCTGGGCCCAATGCTGAGAAAAGCAAACAGCTTCTCTGCACATGAAGCAATAAAAGAGGCTGTGCAAACAACAGCTCTGAGATCAGTGAACAGAGAAACACTGTGGGGTGATTCTGGACAGAAACTCAAACAATGAAAACTCCTGACATTTTCTAGAGATTTGAAAAAGCAAACACTGGATCCTCTTTGACACGACGTCCATGAATGTGGCCCTCAGAGTTTAGATTAGAGTCCAGGGATCTCATTTAAGCCTCTGCTGCTGTCGTTGCTGTTGCAGTGTGTGGTGTCTTCATGCTGAGATCTGAAGAGCTTCAGAGTAAACGAGGTGGAGTAACTCAGTCTGGAGAGGAGATCCAGCAGAAATAAATCCTTCCAGGGGCAGATCTAGAAAAATATTTATGGGGTGGCGAGAGGGGGGCAGGAATTTTTGAGGGGTGGCAACATATGGCAGACGTATATATACTGAATTTAATCCCAGTTACCACAGTTCAATGAGAAATAGCATCTACACTATACAGAAGGGCACTGGCTGCCATTTACAGACTCATACAGACAAACTTAATCTCATCCAATCAATGTCTTGCATTTGAAGTTTCATGTGAAACGGTTCATATTAGAAATAAGTGACCGTACAGTGTGATCTCACCTAGTAGAACATAGAAGGATGGTAACACTAGGTGGGGCGTTATCACAGGCAAGGCATTAAGGTGAGAGACAGGTGATGAGTGGCAGATGTGTGAGAGGGGAAGCAAACAGTTTTTGACTGTGTCAGAGTGGCAGATGCTGTACAGGGAGGCCAGTGGAGTCCTGGTGATCCTCTCAGCAGTCCTGACCGCTCTCTGCAGGCCGTAGTGCTGCCGAACCACACGGTGATGCAGCTGGTCAGGATGATCTCCACAACGCAGCTGTAGAAGTTGCTGAGGATCCTGGCTGACATGCCAAACTTCCTCAGCCTCCTCAGGAAATGCAGCCGTTGTTGAGCTTTCCTGACCAGCTGTGTGGTGTTGGAAGTCCATGTGAAGGTATTTAAAGCTGCTCCACTTCAAGCTCCCGGATAAACAGTGGCTGATGAGGTCTCCTCTCCTTCCTCATGTCCACTATCATCTCCTTGGTCTTGTCTGTGTTGAGGGTGAGGTTGTTGTCCTCGCACCGTGACACCAGACCTCCATCACTGCAGCGTCGTCAGCGAACTTCAGGATGATGTTGTCCTTGTGGGAGGCGACGCAGTCATAAGTGAACAGGGTGTAGAGGATGGAGCTGAGGACACATCCCTGTGGAGTTCCAATATCTGTGGTAATTTTTTTGCTCATTTTGGTAAGAACTTTCCTTTCCTGGAATAATGCAGCAACCACAAAAGAAGAGCTGCTTTTTCCACATGTTTTAAACCCAACCTGCTTCTCCATGTCTGCAGGTCATCAAACACTCGTTGCACAGCTCAATAATCGTTCAACCAGCCCTACTTTAGCACAGAGTCGCTGACCCCTTTAGAGGTTTCTCTGAGCTGACAACACTTTAGGTGGCCAGTAAAAGGTTAAAGCAGCCTGTGTGAGAACCTCTGCTCTGCGGTTGGCTTCTATAGAATTGAAAGCACGTTTAGACGTCAGCCGACTCGAGTCTGCTGCCGTGTAGGTGAAGATGTGGTCGACTGCAGGCTGGAAATACCTGGACAGCGACGCTATAGCTGGGTTTTGTGTGCATTTAAACAGAACAGGAAGCAACATGTGGTTTCCTTCATCAACAGACTCGACGAGCTGCAGCAGCAAAAGAAAGAAGGTCTGCAGGTGATGGAGCCTCGAATGGTGTCGAGGACAGATCCAGATGTCCTGCCGGTACAACAATCGACTCAAACAACGGGTACAAATACATCTGTATGGTCTAAAAACCCCTCAACACAAACCTTCTGCACACTTTAATCAACATCCATGGATTAGGAAAGGAGATATTTACCAGAAAAACAACAGCAATGGTTCTACTTCACATTACGTTTTGTCTTTATCTTCTATGTCCGTGTCTTTTCATTTATCCTATAAACACCTTTAAAGTTCATTAATCTGGAGAGAACAAGAGAACATGGCCACCAAAATCAGCCCTAATCCTGCCTGAATCCTCAGAGGAAGGGGCTGGAGAAGCATGAAGGAGAGAAGGCTCAAAGCAGACTGCAGGGCCACATGTCTGCCAGGGCGACCCACCCAGGAGGTGGTCATCATCCCATGACGGAGGAAGAGTCCACACACCTGAGGTCAACTGCACTGTCTGATTTTACCTGAATGTATCACCTCTATATTTTATGTGTGTTTCATTGTTATTTGATATTATTTGTGTTGTAAAGTGTCCTTGAGTGTCCTGAAAGGCACTTTTCACAAATAGAATGTATTATTACTATTATTAAGTTAATTACTTCTATAAGTAAGCTATTTAGGAATAAAAGCTTTAGCTCACTGTTTTCTGTATCTCATAACAACAGTAGGGGGTCCTGACTCCCCCCAGAGAGAGAATAATGGTTCAGTCCTTCCTGAAGCTGTGTGGTTAGAAAAGAAGCGTTTGCAGAAGGAGACACGAGCCCTGCAGCATCATTCCATCACGTCTGTGTCTATTTAACCCTGTCATGGATCTCCTGCTCAGATTTATTCTCCTTTTCTTCGGTAAGTTCATTTATAGTCTCACTTTGTTCACTTTCACACCTCTGTTGTGTTTCTATCAGGGTCGTACCATTTAGTTTATCCTGGGTAGTTCAATGGAAGCCAGCCGGACTCAGTAGAATGTCTGTGAAGACGTCACACCTCTCATCCGAGTGGCTTCATCAGTTCATATATATCCAGACTAGACTGGGCTGGTATCTGATGAACGGTGTCGTTTTGACGTTTCTTAAAAACATAACGTCCTGTTTCAAACCTGCTTTTGGGTTCTGAGGGTTAAAGGAGAGGTTTTGTCTCCTGACTGGTTCTAAGTGCAGCTGATGGAGGGATTGTCTGGTGTCTCTCTGGAATATAATCTATATATATGTAGTCTTGACTCTACGATGTAAAGTACCCTGAGATGAGCTAAGTAATGATTTGGTGGTATATAAATCTCTTTATGTTTTACAGTGATCAGATTATCTGATGCTGAGGACGAGAAGAAGAACCTGAAAGGAACCGAGGGAGGAAACATCACTCTGCCTGGTTCTGTACTGGAGAGAGGATTTCTGTTATATGAAGGAAAGACTATTGCTTCAGTGAGGAACAGAGAACTGGACATAGATGAGGACATTTATAAAAACAGACTTCACTGGAATAAAACCTCTGGACTCTTCACACTGACAAACCTGCAAAAGAATGACTCTGGGATTTATTCTATAGACTCTAAGAGAGGAAGAGTTCTTTTTGTAACCTATAACCTCACAGTTTACGGTAAGATGGTTTTCCTTCTAACAGTGTATTGATCAGTGTGCTGGCAGTGATATTGATCCAGTAACTTCCTGTAACTATCTATGACCTCAGCGGTCCACATGTGGCTCCATGATGAGGTCATAAGGTCTCTGTAACCACGGGTCATGTGAGGTCACTGATGAGCAGCATCATGTGTCAGACCTTCACTTGTTTTCCACCATGAAGCCGACCAGCGTGTGATAATTTAACACCTGAGACTCACCTGAGTCAGTCCTGGATCAGCACTTTGTAGAGTCTCACATTACACCTGGTTCAGAGCAAAGAGCCGATGAGAAGCTCTTTTACAGCGTCTCATTCGGTAATGCAACTTATTGCTTAGTGACTAAATGAACATAAACAGGTGATACACAAAGTACCAGAACCTGGTGGGTGCTGCTAAAACCAAAGAACTGAATAAAACCAAACAAAGGCTAACAGAGTCACATAAACTTACTGAGACTAAATAACCACAGCACAGCTAAACTCCCGAACCGAACACAACAGCAACACCAAACAGAAATAACTAACGAGTGTCCAGTGCACAAAACTAAACAAACCAAAACTGGTGCCTCTGAACACACATTATGAAAGTACACAAGACATGAATCACTGCTCACAGTGGCTACGAAACACAGAAACATCAGCATCTTTTACACACAGAAGTCACTAATGTCTTTCTAAACTAATGCAGGTGCTAACAGAGGTCACACAAAGGTCTTCACCAAGACACACAAAACACCTCTGCATGGTTTCGCTCACTGCCGAGCAAAGTTCCATTCCTAGGAACACACAATACACTGAAACACAGAATCACAAACAAAGAGGCACCATCCCTGACGTCCGACTGAAAGTTTGGTTGTAGCTTTTATGGTCTTCAGGCGTGAGATGGCTGCAATGGATTGGCTGCAGGTGGAGGGAACAGAGCGGTGGCCCGATCACCAGGTCAGGAGAGCAGGAAGACCAAATGCTGCAGAGCAGGTCCTCAGGTCCTCAGCTCCAGGCCAGTCAGCCAAGACGACTCTCAGCTGGGACTCTGGAGCAGCTCCCAAACCAGCCACAGCCTGGCTCACACAGGCCATCCAGACAGAAATGCTTCTCATAAGTCCAACACAAAAGAAATACGGCCCGCTGACATCAGTGGCTGCAACACTTTCATTTATGTCTTCACACAATGGAATGAAACAAACATGTTTGAACCTCAAACCTGAGTCCAAGGACCTCGTACAGAATAGACAACACAGTCGACCCAGAAGAAAATAGGTTCTGGTGTTGGTTTGGAGTCGCTGCTCCCTCAGGTTGAAATAAAACCAGCTGAGGTGGTCGAACATCTGGACATGAGGCCTCCTGGGTGACGTCTCTGGTTCGTCCAGCTGGGAGGGATCATATACCTCATCTGGCCCAGGAACAGCTCAGGATCCCCCAGGAGGAAACCAGGAAACACTGCTGGGGAGAAGAACGTCTGGAGTGACCTGCTGCTGTGAGACGGACTCTGGAGAACCTGATGGAGAGAAACTGGTGAGACCTGGACAAACCCTGATGTTCACCCTGTGTTCAGATAAACACTGTTTAACCTGCAGGACGGTTTGTTTGGTTTATCTTTACCTGAACAAGTAAAAAGGGCGGTCCACATCGGTTCAGACAGAATTCAGGAAACATGCACCGTCTCAGACTCTGGTTTCTTACTAACACCATAGATCCCCTCATCAGCCTGTTTTTATTTCCTACCAATGAGTCCTCGTCTCCATCTTTTTTAAAACATCTAAAATAAGAATCTTGACTTTCCATCTCTGGAACAAATCAGATTCTACTGATGTTGGAGCCTCAACGGTTTAATGTCGACCACAGACTGTGTTTCAGTAGAAACATGGATCCTTCCATAGATGTTTTTATTGATTTTTACCACCTTTGTTTGGAAGTTTTCCACTTGTTTCTTTTCCACTGGCTGCTAATTAAAATGCTGCCCTCTGCTGGATCCACTCAGTCACTGTGATCTGATGAAACTCTTCTGTCTGAGTCCTCGTCTCTTTAGAGCTTGTTAGTTTTATTACTGGAGATGCTGAACCCTGGAAATGAGTTTGTTTCTCTGAGGGGGAAAATAGAAAAATTCTGAAAGTTCTTCCAGAAAATTTCCCAGAACTTAGTTTTGGTTCCAGATAACAGATTAAAGGACTGTGCTGTCTGAAAGGACACAGACTGACCCACTGGAGCTCTTTAATGCTGACCTCAGTCCTGCTTTGATAAAAATCCACTTTTCTTTCTGCTCAAACTCACTTTAAAGTCTCCTGATCTCCTTTAACACCTTTTAGCTCCACCAAGAACCCTTCAGTAAGACGTTCCTTATAGAATCTTTCTGCAAATGGTTCTTTAAAGAAAACGTCCCTGAAAGAACCACAACATGGTTCCATTGAATATAAATAACTGGTGCTTCAGACAACTTCAGCAAACGTGTTCCTTCCAGAACCATGTTCCACAGAGTTCTGTCTGAGTCATTTTAGACAAACTTTGATTATTTTAGAGTCATTCAGGACAAACTTTGATTATTTTAGAGTCATTCAGGACAAACTTTGATTATTTTAGAGTCATTCAGGACAGTTCTTTTGTCTCGATGGACACAGATTTAGTGTTTTAGGTCATTTTTCATCTTTGTGGACAGAATTTGAGTCACTTAGGAAACGTTTTGTTCTTTATGTCAAATTATTTGGAGTCTTTGTTCAGAGCGACTCAGAACCTTCACTCACTGAGGACAGATCACCATCTTTAAAGAACTTATTAGTTGCCATGTTTGTTCCTCTTGTCTGATGCTGGGTGTCCATCCTGTCCTCTGCAGACTCTGTAGCGCCTCCTGCTGTCCACACACTGACTGTGAGCTCTGACAGCTGCTCCCTGCTGTGTGCTGTGGACAAAGCTGCAGAGATCACACTGTGGTGGTACAAAGACCAGGAGCTGGTGAACCAGAGCAGCTCTGCTGGATCTCTGCCTCTCACTGTGACCAAGCAGGACCTCAGCTCCTCTTACAGATGTGTGGCTGGAAACCCTGCAGAAAATAAGACTCTCCTGGTCGATGTGAAGACGTCCTGTAAACTCAACTTCACCAGCAGCACAGAAAACACAGAACCAAGACATGGTAAGATCAGTTCTAACTCTGACGTTTATCATTAAACATGTTGTTTGTTGTGTTTTTCTTGACTTTAATTGGAGTCTCCACTCTGGGTGCTGTAGCTGTTGTTTCACTCGCTGCCTTTTTAATCTGGAAGTGCTTCAGGAACAACAAGAAGACAACCATAGAGAGAGAAGGCAGGTGATTGTTCTGTTTAATTGGATCATACAGGTTTTTATTAAATGTATTTATCTGTGGTTTTAGAATACTTTTCCTTTTATCGGACTAATCATATCAGACACAGTCACACATATCAGATTAGTCCTGTACAGCTGCTATCATCAGCTGCTGGATGTTGATGTGAAGATTATTTCCAATAACTTGAACTTAATTTTAACTGACGTTTTTTTGTTGTTGTTGTTGTTGTTGTTGTTGTTTTTTATCTTTGCAGATTCTCTGGACACAACAACAAAAGTGCTGTATGCTGCAGTAGATATCTGTGCTGACAGACACAGTCAGGTTGGTAGTTTTCTTTACATTAAAATAATATTTAGTGATGATGAAAGAAAGAAAGAAAGAAAATGTACATGTCAGATAGAGAGAGTTCAGGTTGAACTGCAGGCAGTGTTTCCACAAAGAGACTGAGAGGAAAATCCAAACTACTGGATCCATGAATAAGTGCAACAGAGGAGACAGTAGCTGGAGATACATCCAGCATGGAGGAACATCTAGTAGCTGGAGATACATCCAGCATGGAGGAACATCTAGTAGCTGGAGATACATCCAGCATGGAGGAACATCTTCCTACAGATGATGGGTCTGGAGAGGCTGGAACATGGAGGTAGATCAGATCTACAGGATGAGGAGACCACATTTGTCCAGTGCTGCTGACATCTATGGACACTCAGAAGGTCCTGTAGGGTGGAAGAGTTCCTCCAGTGGAGCCTCAGACTGATCAGGAACTCTGGCTGCTTTCCTCTGAACACATCTGATCTTCTCCACTACTGTCTGTGTTTTTGCTTTTGCAGGGAGGAAATTTACCAGATTCATCAGGATCTGTTGATCACTGCAACCTGACGACGGTCTATGACCAGCTGGAGCCTCGTCTCATGGTTCTACCAGACTGTAATGGTAACGTCTGACAGCAGACAACACGTCTCCACCACTGGACTTCATTTGTGCTGCTTCAGCTTTGGTCCTGGTTCAGTAACATCAGAGGCCTCAGCTCCGTCTGTAGCTCCTGTGTCTTCAGCTGTTTCATCTCATGTCTTCACTGATGAAGAAAACCTTCATCATCCCACCAAAGTGCTGCAGAGAACAAACTGACCTCAGTGAGAGAATCAAACAGGACCAGTGGTCTACATCAGCACAGACGGCCCCGTCCTCGTTTAAAGCTCTGTTACTGTGATGTTTGATCACCTGCACAACGTTTGCACTGCTGGATGAGACGTTACTGAGTCTGTTCTCTGGTCCAAAGTGCCTTCAGTGCCTTTTACACGTAGCACTTTGCCAGTGACGGCTGCTGAATACTCTTTTTTTTGTTGTTTTTTTGTTGCACACTGTCTGTGGTTTTATGTTGTGGTTTCTGTGTGTTTTGATGTCCTGTTTGTCCTTAATAATGCTGCTCCTCCTTGTCTTTTAATTGTCCCTTGGGGACAAATAAAGTGTTTTGAATTAAATTGAATTTAATTAAATAGAGTCGTTCCAGATTCAACGTGTTCAACTCAGAAACACTGATGATCTTAATGTCTCCTCATTTATTCTGTTACTGTTCAACCTGCTCGACCAAAGAAAGCAATAATTACACAGTATTATACTGATGCCTTGAACCAGCTGGTAGCTTCTGACTCGATGTTCAGAAATAGTTTCCTGCCAAGTCTGTTATTACAGACTCATGGTCTTCCTCAGCTGAAGGCAGCTGGACGTCTTTTCTGTTTCATCCACAGTTCTAGTCAATACAGTTATTTATTGTCACTTTTTAATGACTGACAGCCGCGTACAGGAGCATCTGAGATAATTAGAATACGGTGGGAAAAGGTTAATTTATTATATATATATATTCTAGAATCAGTACACATAGACTGTTATTGAAGCTCTACAGAGGTAATCAGAGCACTGAGCTGCTGGTTCAGATATGTGGACGACGCTTTGATCAAAATCAAAGCTCAAGAAGTCGAAGCTTTTACAGAAAATATCAGCTCTGGATGGAAACATGAAGTTAACAATTATTACTTAAAAAAAGAACAAATGCATCTCCTCATGTTTAGAGTTTCTGTAAATATGTATGTATATTTAGTAAAATGTCTTTCTTACAAAGTCTAGTATTATTTCTATATTCTGTTTTTGTACCTTAAACTGTTTACATGTGTCAGCTGTTGTCATTGTATAAAGTACATTATCAATAAGTTTGTTCTGATTCTGATCAGGGAGGAAGTGAAAGGAAACAAACCTCCACACAGACCAGGAGTTTAAAAACATCTGAACATGGCATTAATTTCTCTTTTAGATTAATATATTGAATTTTCTCTGTGATAGTTTATATTTCAGCGGTTTGTTGCCAACTGAATAAGTAATGAGAGGTTTGTTTTGAACCATTAAACTCTCCAATGAACTGTGGTTGTTGAGTTTGTCTGTTTTTCTGTGGTCTTCTTTGCTGTGTGTTAAATCTGAGTGAGTCCGACATAAAAACACAGATGGACTTTGTTGAAGAAGCCACCAGTCATGTCTTCAAATCAGGCTCACTGGTGTCACAGATTAAACAGTTTGAGTATAAATTAGAGAACATGAAGATGATCTCAGTGGAGATCCACTTTAAGGACACCAGAGACACACGTTGGGTAAAGTAAAGACTCTGATCCAGGGTGAAGTTTTCTGTTCCAGCTTCAGTTGAGCAGCTCGGTTTGCTGGAGGCGACTCTGTCATGTGGACCGAAGATCACCGACTCTGCTCCGTTTCTCAGGTGTGTTCAGATTCTTTGGTGTTAAAAAAACAAACTCTTTCTTTCCTTGCTGAACAGTCAAACCTGTGTTATTTGCCCTTTCGGCCTCCTGAGGGCAGCACAGTCACTGTTTGGAGCCACCTGCTGGATGTTGGTCCCACATTCATCTGCTTTCACCTCTTTAGTCCCTTTATCTGTTAAATGATTCACTTCATCTGTCGTCTGTCTGCTGAAGATATTTGCCGTCAGAAAACACAGACGGGGCTGAGAATGAAGCTCAGGCAGAAGAAAAACAAGACGACACAGGAAAACACTGAAAGGTCAAAGGCAGGAAGAGAAGCTGCTGCTTTCCTTCCCATGATTTCCCCTCAGGTCAAAGCTAAACGCTGTGCAGAAACCACATCCTTCTCTACAGGCCACTCCTCTTTAGGTTTGACACGACGACACCTCTCATTACTTTCTGTGTGACTTCCTGCTCGGCTGCTGATCACTGCTGGTGAGTAAAGCTGCTCAGATTCGCTCTCAGAGTGTTGAACATGTCGGTTTCTTTAAGAAGGCTGCTGCTGGTTTGTGTGTGACGTCTGTGTCTCAGTGTGAAGTGCTGGTCTGCAGGGTTTTGTAGTGGTGTGTCGTGATCAGAACGCTGCAGCTGAAGGATCAAGTCGCTGATGTTCATTCATGGGAACCAACAGGCTGCTGCTTTGCTTTCTCTGCCTCTGAGTTACTGGGAGGAATCACCTTCACTGAGGTCTGCTGCTGATCAGTCTGACAGCTTTAATCATTTACACAAGAGGCAGCAGGAAGTGGAAGATGAGCAGTCAGACTATAGCTGTGTCCCAATTCAGGGGCTGCATCCTTCAAAGGACCCAGCCTACCCGTCCTTGGAAGGCTGGGTCCTTCCAAGGACTGGTAGGCTGCATGAGCGTTTGTTAAATGAGACGATCCAGCCCACGACGAACTTCCTGCTTACATCATGACGTCTCGTAGCGCCACTCCTGTTGTCTAGCAACCCTGACAAACAAATTTTCATCCTGATGATCAGGATAAGGATTATGGTGTAATTTTACCTAATTTTTGACTGAATTTGAACCCCGAAATTGTGATTTTTTTTCAGTATGTTTTATATCCTTGAAGACTTGAGGGTCTTGTTCTGTCCGGTGGTTCGGGACTAAACTGTCTGAGAAACAAGAAGCTGGTTTAAATCTGTTGACATCCACTGATATGAACTTCAGATATTATAAACCTCCACAGTCTCTGGGCTGAATGTTTCTGATGAGGATCACTAAATACCTGCTGTCTGAACAGAAACCAGATATAATGTATGTTAAACATGTTATCAGATAACTTGGTGGAGCTAAACTAAGAACAGTGAGGAGAGTCATGTTTTCACTGGTCTACAGAGAATCACCACCAATAGAAGCTACAGCAGCATTTAGTAACTGTTTTACTTCCTCTTCATATAGTAACTTAAATAAGGATTAAATATGTGAATACTTATGAATAAGTCATTTATTTGATGGCTGCAGTCAGAAAAAATCACCACAGTCTCGGTAAACTATAACTTAAAACTGAAGCTGAACAACTGGAAAGTAAATGTTTTAAACTGCAGCAGCTCACATATATAAAGTAACTTAACCGATTTTTTAAACAAACTTTAACGTTGTCAACATTTGTACTATCAGAGTGAGCTGTAACATAATACTAATATTTAAAACTAGAATCCTCCACTGCTGATGAATCCATCTTCTTCGTCAGCCGTTAACTCCAGCTGTTGATCGAACTGTCACCGGCCCAAAATGAATCTTGGGATATTTGGGGCTACGAAGGATCCATCAATGCATCCTTCAAATCCGTGGAAAAGAAGGACGCATTCGTCGGCTGCATTTGAAGGAGTTTTGAAATTTTAATGAAATGGGACGGCCTTGGTCGCACCGCTGTGACGTATGCGGCCTTCAAAGGATGCAGCCCCTGAATTGGGACACAGCTTATGACTAAACAAGGCTGCAGCACTTTGGAGGAAGTCCTCTGCTTTTACCCAGCATGCCGTGCGTTCAAACCAAACAACACCCAGCTCCACCCAGTGCACGTACTCACCTCATCAGTGGCATCAATACAGCTCTGACAGAAGCTTTAAGGCACAGAGATCAAAATCTAAAGCATCACTGATGATAAAACACACACAGGTTCTTTAAAGGCCTTTATGTCTGGACCTTGTAAGAAACCTCCTGAACTCTGGCTGGTTGTTGAACTTCTACTTCTCCTGTATTTAAACAAATTAAACATGTAAAGATCCGACCGAGGCTGGCAGAAGGAAAAGTTTCTGCAACGGTCAAGTCAGAAAAACAAAACAGGAATGTAATAAGAGAGAAGATGTTTGTGAAGCGTGTCTTCTGACTGGTGTTCTGGTGTTCAGGGGAAGCTATTCATCATTCATGGAGTTCAGCGTGGTCGAATGTCTGCAGTGTCACTGGATGGCGCCGCTGTTGTCATGCTGAGCTCTGAACTTCTGAACTGACTACACAGGTTAACTTCTCTTAAATCTAAGCTATTGTAATTAATGACTGGAAGGTTTTTTTCAAGTTAAAGGGAATTTTGAACTGTGTTTAACTGCTGGAACGGCCACTTGCTTGCCAAACTCAGTAAGGTTGGGTGTCCTGTGAAGCTGTTATTACAGGCAGATGCTGGGCTTTGCTAAGAATTTGATGCCCCTTGAATAAGAAGTCAACCAACACAAATGAAAATCCCTCTCTGGCTGAACAGATCTGTAAAGTTCTGTTTCATTCTTGTGCAGTAGTTTGTAAACTGAAGGTTAGGACGGCCTGAGTTCACTGCTAAATATTACTAGCACTAGCTACAAGCAATAGAACAACAGGCTCCATCACTGCATCAGCAGGTGTAGGCTGAACTCCACTGCTGGTCACATCACAGCTGGAAGTGTTCCTAATTCCTTTGCTTTAGTCGGTCTATCTAATGTCTAACAGGCCTTTATAAGGGAGGGGGCAGTCACCACACAGTCCCTGGCATTTCAATGGGGACAATACTAGTTTTGATACTAATGCACAAGATTTGAGGAGCATAGTTGCAGGATATAGGATTAATCTATCACTCAAATGTGAATTATGTTTTTGTGTTTGTGTAAGTTGGGGTTTTACAGTGTCACCACCTCACTGAGCACTGATGGGGGTTTTGTGGCTGCACTGAGGCCTGTTTTCTGGTGAAATGCTGACTTATACAGTATTCATTATGTTCCTCCGGTGGACACACAGCTATGCAGATTTATTATGATTTCACCGCTCCATAGAGAGAAGCTCACCTTTAACGGGCTGTGAGACTGAATCCCTCAGCAGTTGATTCGAGTCTGCGTCCTGAACGTGCTGCAGAAGCCTTTTCTTGTGAAGTCCAAGGTGTTTCCCGGACTGTGTGCTTATCTGATTTGCTCTTGGCGACATTAAAGACATGAGGTCTGCAAGTGCAATGAAGAAAGGCTGGTTAGGATGATGGTATTTACACCTGCATCAACACTGTGGTGTCACGACCACGTGAAAACTGAACTTTCAGTGATCCCAGTCGGTCACATCAGGCTGTTTCTGGGGGTTTCTACTCTGCTGTAAATGGGAAATAAGATGACAGGCGTCTTTGCGACTTTCCTTTACACTGCAAAAACTCTACATCTCACCAGTTTATTCGTCTTATTTTTAGTCATATTGTCTCAACCCACTTGATTTCAGATAAATTCACTTTCCAGGTAACATTTCAGCAGATGGAGGGACGTGTTTTAAGACAACGAATCTTAAATATCTTGTTAAGTCAAACAATCTTGAAATGATCTTGTTTTAGTTGTGTTTTACCAGAAACAAGGTTCATTTCATGTCATACATGTTTCAAGCTGAGCTGTTGTTTGTATGAGATAAATAATCTGGATTTAAGAAATAAAGTCAATGCATTTTATTGGAAAATCACCAATTCATATCAGAAAACAGCTGCATGTGTAAAATGTGTAAAAAAACAAAGCAAATGTCTGCTTTTGAGTTAAAACACCTCCTTCTGGGCGTAGCTGGCTTCACCTAAAACACAACACCTTCAAATGCTGTCAAACACCACTAAATATTAGGATTTCTAGCCAACTGTGAGAAGACATTATATCTCAGAATGCTTCAATTAATCTGTGTGATCTTATTTCAAGTACAAGATGGTCTTAAATCTAGAGAAGAGCCACGATAATACAAATAAAATAGGTTGAACACATCTCAAATTAAGAAGCTGACATTAAACTTATTAAAGCTAAAATCTATTTAATTCTTTAGCATGTCTGGTTTATTCTAAGACACCTCAGCTTGACAATGCTGCTAAAATATAGCTTCAAATAAGTTTTCCCTGCTAATTTTAAGACCTCAATATTCTAAATATCATGTCTTATTTCAAGAAATCTGACCAAGCAAATGTTCACTTGTTCTATTGGCAGATTTTTACACTTATTTCAAGGTAAAAGGGCCTTGAAGTAAGTTTATTTTTCTTGTTTTGGGAGGGGCACTTTTTACAGTGTGGTCACCTGAAAACATGGTTGGAGATTCTCTGAAGGAAATCTGCTCGTTGCAGCTGCAGCCAGACCTGCTGTCTGCACAACCAAAGCACATGTGAGGTTTGACTCTGCTTCAGTGGCTCTGTCTTGGTCCAAGAATAAAGTATTTTCATTGACGCTCCTGTAGCTAATCCTGTGCAACCACATTTAGTCTTTAGTACACAGGAGTTTGGGTTAATGTTTGTACCTAAATGACCGAGTCTGTGTCAAAACAGCAGTTTGATTTCAAAAGATTGAATTTCAGCTCTTCTTTGGTTGTGTGTTTGGATGTTGTTCTTGAGGATATTTTAGACATCAGAAGTAAAACGATGAAGAAAGGTGTCGTAACTGAAACTCAGGACAATATTTACACCTGCACTGAAGCCGTGTGACTTTAGTTTAAAGTCTCTGAGGCCCTGAATGTTGTGTTTTAACCCCACAGAGTTGTTTTTACCTGTTTGAAAGGCAGTTCATAGAGCAGGTTAGGACGTTTTGTGGCTGACTTCAGCTCATACTAACGTCAGCCACAACCAGCCACGGGGATTGTAAATGCTAAGAGGTAAAGCAGAAGTAGTTTGAAGGCAGATGTAGCTCAGCGTCTGCATCCTTTCCTCTTGGCTGAATAGTCCACAGAGTATTTAAAGTGTCCATATATCAAAGGAAACAGCACAGCCTGACGTTTCCAACAAGGCTGCTGTGTCTGTTAACTCCACTCCTGCTCCTCCGGTTTGATCCATGACCTCTTTAACACACAGATCTGCTGCTCGCTTCTCCTGATTCCTCTGGAAGGAGTTTATTTCTGTTTCTAAGCTACAGAAATCCACCGTTTTCATCTCTCTTACACAATTCAGATTTAAAAAAAGAGACACCTCTGCCCTTTACAAAACAATATTTGGCCATTCAAGGTAAGGAGGTGTGAAGTTATCGAGTCAGGTTCTGAAAATTGCCTCAACTTCAATTAGTTTGAATGAAGTAATGCAGGAATTTGAGTTTAAACTGCACAAATCATTAAGCTGATGCTATTACCAACATTATTACATCAAGCCAACCCATCAAACTAACACTGATCTAAATCAGTAAGTCAGATTTGTATTAATTTAGCTGTCAGATTAGTTTTCACAGTGTGCTGCTGGCATTTTAATCTTATGTACTGTATAAAAACACAACAGTCGCATACATAATGCTGGTGTTCCTTCATTACTAGTATAAGCAAGTATTCTCATACCAGAAGATGGAGGCTGTGGATAGTGTTCTGGAAATATAAGATACAGCATGAATGTATTGAATATTGAAGCTTCAACGTACCCGAAAACTACTTGTAAGTAAAACAAACTCCCACTTGAAGAGTCACAGATTTATGTCTCGAACTCATGTGAGTAACACAAACACACATTCATCAGATCTTCACATGAGCTCCGACTTTGCTTTTGTGTTTGCTCACTCATGGAAGTTTGCAGTGACATCATCACCTGCTGTTACAGTTATGAATGGCACGTTTCCTGCTGTTGGTAGTCATTTTTTCCATTTGTTTTCCAGTGAAGCTGATGAAAATGTTGCTGTGACCTTTGCTGCAGTCGGTACCAAACGAACAAAGCTTGGTTAATGAAGATGTTGCGACACATTTGACCTTTACCAGTAACACTGCACATGAATCGTTGACAGCTCCTTTACTAATCATGACAAACACACACGTTAGGTTGTCGGGTTTTTGTTGTGTGTGTCAGCTTTTATGTCTGTGGTTGGCACGGATTCAATATTTGATTTAAGCTCTTAGCTATGTCAAGCTTTTCAGGAGGGGAAATACTGCCACATGAGTGTTCATTAGTCCTGAGATACACATCTGTAAACACCCTGAACACACTTATGAGTAGATCTAATGTGGGAGGCCAACACCTCCTCGGGCAGAAGGAGGGTGGGGAAGCCCAGTATAATAGCTGGAGGCTGCTCTTCCTCTTTGCCACTTCAGTTCTGCTGCTGCTTGTTTAGGTTTGGTCGCCTTCCTTCAGCTGACATGTCCTGCAGAATAACTCTCTGGGTGTTTACTGCTGCGTGTGAGTAGACTGTCATGTTCTTCATGCTGCCTTTGTCTCTGGGTTTCTGAACTCGAGCTGCTCACCAGTATTTTAGGGTCTTTTTAAACCGTTGGCTGTACTTTATTTAAACTGTTAGTGACAGTAAAAAGTTCTGCTGCCTTCTACTGCAGAAAGTGAAGTTCAAGGTAAAACACTGGCAGCTGTGGTTTTACTGTGACTTCAGACTTATTCATGTAAAGCTGATTAGAATATTAGCAGAATATGAGGTTTCTGGACTTCACAGTACTAAACTGTACACTGGAAAAAATGTCCCTCAAGAAACAAGATAAAAAAAACTTACTTCAAGGCACTTTTACTTTGAAATAAGTGTAAAAATCTGCCAATAGAACAAGTGAAAATTTGCTTGGTCAGATTACAGCGGCCTCCTGTTAATGGTTGTTCTTGTTGTTGCATCAGAACTAGTTTTAACCATGTTTTAGAAAACCAGTAAACGACCGTCTGCGATCAGCTGTACTGTTGCAGTGATTAATTAAACCTTTTAAAACCTGTAGAGATCACATCAGCAGATCAGGTCAGGAACGTTCAGACAACAGATCCCTATAAATGAGTGTCTTAGCAGCAGTCAGCCAGCTGTGTGAGTCAGTTTGAATCTACTGTAGCATTCATTGATCAAACTGAGCCGCAGGCCGACACCGATTAGTTAATTGGTTATTTTATCGTTCTGTAGTCAACGTTAAAAATACTGTTCAGATTCAGGATTTTTCTTATTTTTCTCTTACTCTGCATATTTTGACACCACTTCAAGACAAAGTTAAGTTCTGCATGTGAAATTCGACATTTCTGACTGAAACTGACCCCAGAAATACTAAGTGGAGTTTGCACACGGTTCTTTCCTGATGACTCACAGTGAAAACCATTCCAGGATCCTGACCAGTGTAACCGTGTCGACACAAATATGGGAACTATAGAGGGTCAGTGCTCTGATAGCCTGTCTCCATGTGTCAGTGGCAGTTGCTGGTGCTGCTGGACAGAGTGGATATGAACCAGTGACAGCGAAGGTCGGAGAGGACGTCACCCTGGGCGTTGAAGACGCACCTCTGCAGCGTGGAGATGACCTCAGCTGGTCTCACGGCCCAAACCACACAGTCTTCATCACCTTTTGCGACGGGCACCTGCAGAGAAGTTTTCCAGACCGGTTCCAGCTGGACGAAAGGACCGGCTCGCTCACGATAAGATGGCTGACCGTGGAGGACGCCCAACTCTACCATTGCCAGATCACCAACGAGCGCGGGGCGTCGTGGAAGTTCAACCTGACAGTTGTTGGTGGGTGTCTGGAGGCCTTCGTGCAACAGACGCAGTAACGAGTGTGCAGACGTGAAAGTGAAATGTGTGTTGTACGAGCTGTTAAAGCATCTGGTCGTCTCCTGTTGTGTGTTTCCCAGCAGCTGATCCCACCTCAACACCACCTGGACCTCCACATGACAGGACACACTGGATAGTTGGTGTATCTGCATTCATCTCCGTCTGCATTCTGCTGCTGCTGCTGCTGTTTGCAGGGAAGGAAACCACAGGTCAGTCTTCATAGATATGCCGAGGGCTGCTTGTTGTTTATCACACACCAGAGTTTCTCTTTCACAAAGAGAGCTGAAAAAGGAAACAGGCGCGCTTCATGAATGAACTTGTGTTGACGGTGACTCAGTCTGTGGTTGTAAAATAAGGAAGTCAGAAAGATCCCATCACTCACTGACTTTCTTGACTCGGCACCAGTGAACGCCATGAAACCAGTTCCATTTACTGCACTACCGGCACCAAGCTGCATCTGTTTCTATCAAAGCTACAGATTCTAAAGATCAACCGCAGTTCAACCAATAAGGCAGCAGACAGAAGACACATATGTCAGAGAGTGTTGTAGATGAGCTGCAGCACCTGCTTGTTCCACCAGGTGGCGCCGCTTACAGTTTAATGAGATGGAGCTGCAGGTGTGTTTGCTGACCGTGACCTGCTAACTGTGACAGTCGTGTTGATGAGGCGTCCGGAAGCTGTCGGGTTTAGCTGGCTACATGAGGCTAATGCTAAGCTAAGACATCAGCAGCAGCTAACGTTCATTAGCAGCAGGGCTCCGATTACGTGCTGCCACCGTCACGCCCATCATTTTCTGTGTTTAACTACTCGTCTCTTATTCTCATATTCACAGGAAAGTGTTGCTGCTTCCGGCCAGTCGATGTCTGAAGTCTGTCGGTCCAGAAGTTGGTCTCCTTGCCACCTTCGTCCCGCCACAGTCCTGCTGACTAGTCTCCATCTGTGCAGCAGCTCCTGTCATTGATTTAAGTCTTGTTAGTATCATGTTAATATTGACAACATGTTTACTTCACTCTCAGGGAATCTGTTTGTTCTGCACTCCTGCCTTCAGCGTCATTCCAGTGTGTCTTAACTGACTTTAATTTAAATGTAATGTATTCAAACTTGTGCTGAGTTATTATATTTACATTAAAAAAAACGCAGGATTTGCTGAAGGAACCATGTCCTGCAGGTCCAGAGGGAAACGGAAGATGTTTTCACGACAAACTTAAGCCCCATCCACATGAAGACGAGCACAAATAGTCCATCCAACCCGTGTATCGTCCACACCAAGTCGGCGTTTTGGGGGTCTGAAAACGATCCTTTCTGAACCTAGGTCCCAGAGTGCAAAGATCTGAAAACGCCGTTTACGTGTCACCGTTGTTACACCCTGTCCTCTTGCCTCATAGCTCCACCTCTAGATAAATGCACCAAACTCAGAAAACGACCACAACAATGGCGTCCGTCCAGACTAGAGTCCTACCAGCTAGTCCACTCATATTTGCCGCCGCCATGTTCTATGTTTACATCGTATACAGATTTCTTCATGCCAAAAGTCCCGCCGCCAGTTTCTGCTTGTTTCTGTTACGGCGTCATAGCGCCACCAACAGGCCTGGCGTGTGTTTTACATTGTCTTCAGGCATATCAAGTGGATTCATGTGGACGGACACATTTACTGAAACAGCTTCATCTTTATGAAGAACGTTTTTGAAGCTATAAGTGTTTTGGCTTCATGTGGACGAGGCCTTAAGCAAGTCTTACATATCCCATAACCTGAGAATCTTCACAGATCATTAATTCACTGTGAGTCTGACTTTTTTCCCCTTTATAACATCTCTAAAAAAAGCCAGTCCTTCCAGAGTCTGCCCTTCATGAGCTGCTGCTTTAAGAGACGAATCCCTCCTCAAAAGAAGCCGTTCATAGGAGGCGTGAGGGGCGTCGGCTTGAATCGGGTTCACGTTCTGCTTCAATGAAAGGAAGGAGCAGTGTTTTAGTCCGAATGGGCTTCTTTTTGTGTGTGTTTTTGCTGCTAAAGATGGAATTTAGATGTTTTTTTATGCTGAAATAAATTCAGTAAAACTCACTGATCTGAGCTGTTTGGTGTGTTTAGTTTAGAAACATGCGTCGTCCATCAGACGGTGGAGAGAAGCTGTCCGGATGTCACTGGAACAAAGCCTCACCAGCTCCTTCCTGTATGGACGCTCACCCTGAGAAAGACAGTGACGGTGGACAATAGTATTGATGACAAAGAGGCCGACGTGATTTGAACTCTGGTTTCAACCTGCTGGGTTTTCTAGGGCTGGTATCAATATCGACTATTAGAAACTAAGCAGACCAGTAGCTGATCTACAGTTGGAGTAAAAATGAAACTCTTAGTGACAAAACGTAGAATAACAACAACCTCCAGTACAAGCCTTTTTGAAATGTCTTAATGTCCTAATTAACAAGAGGAACTGAGTGAAGCAGGTTTCTACTGTTCCCCTGATGATGACAGCCACCGTGGACACGAACATGAATCTGTTGTTTCAGGACATCTGTGGTAAAAGACACTCACATGTATGTTCCTGTATTTTCCAGTGTTGCTTTAACTTTCAGATGCTTGAGAAATTTTTATGACATGGTTACGTAGTCATATAGTCTCTTTGTAGAAACATGAGCTCAGTGTTTAATTCAAAAATAGGCATTCCAGTGTTGCAGCTTTAAATATGCTAGTCAGTCCCTCCAGAAATTCTCGATGTTGCGACAATTAACGCTAATTCCACCAATCTCCATTAATTCTGCGCCACCTTGCAATTTCGTCCAATCACTGCGACCTTTCCGCAATTTAGTCCCGCCTCCCGTGAGTTCCACCAATCACAGCAGTCCCCAGTAATGCACGTACGTCACCGGATTCACTTCCTTGTTTATGGTTTGAAGATACAGATACGTATGCAACAAAAACTACTGCAGAACAATTCCCTGATGTTCTTCACCAAAGCGGAGCTAAACTGTTTTCACCCCGTGGAATATTGAGGTGGAACACAAACCAAAACCATCCACTGACAAACACTTTTCTACCGTAAACATATCAGGAGAATGGGTGAAACCAGCGGACCACAGACCAGACAAACCACCGTGATGAAGCTGCTGATCCAGATCTGTGGCAGCACTGAAACAATGAAGGTCAGTTAGATTCATTAACTGACGTGACGAGCTGTGAGCGTGTGTGTGTGAACACGCGTGTGCCAGGATGTGGAATTAACTTTTTACACTTTTAAAATTTGTAATAAATTATACAAAACAAAGAAAAAAAATGCAACTTTTGGACAATTTTTTACTGTCTCCTGCAATTTTATCGCAACAAATACGCTTCATAACATCACAACTTACATCACAATTTTTTAGAAAAGCTGCCGCGAATTGAGGCATTTTAGGAGCAACAATCTGGAAAAATCCTGGAGGGACTGATTAAAGAGCTCATTCGTGCATTTAAGAGGCAATCAGAGTTCACATTAGGCTGGTTAGTAGTTTACTCAGTCTGTTTGCTCTCTCAGGTGTGGCTTCCTATGAGTCCCATTAGTCAGATTAGATAAGCGTGGTGGAGTGTGTCACGCGTGTCTGGCTGTTTGTTGAATGACATCGGCTCGGCAGGCCTGCAGTATTCACTGTGTTGTTTCAGCTCAGAGACTAAAGAATCCTCCAATTACACATCAACACGCTGTCATCTCTGGACTCTGCAGTAGGGGTGGGACAAAATATGGATACAGCGATGCATCGTCGTCCCTCCTCGTGCGACATGAGTCTCGATAGGCTGGTGGCAAATATTGATATAAATATAATAAGGTGCTCTTAACCCTCCACATTCCCCTGCCAGCTGCCATTTCCCCAGCGTCACTACTTAATGTCTCCACATGGTGGCGTTTATCACATGAATGAGGGAGACTGGAGCGGAAATGAATCGACCCAACAACAGTTAGTACAGGTATAATGGAGGACAGCAAGGCTACCGTAAGAGACGCCCCATCCACGTTTAAGTCCAAAGTGTGGACCCATTTGGGCTTTGAGGGAACAAGCAAGCTGGACAAAGACTACGACATATGCAGGACCCACCTGCAACGCCTCCATCCTGAACTCCTGGCCCAGAAAGCTGCATCAGCCGCTCTGAATGGATATAGTAAAAAAAATATATATCAAAAAGCAAAAACAATATTTGTGCTGATTTAAATCTGGTTTAAATGACCACAAATTAGTTTTTTTTTAAATACACATGTTTGATGTTGAGGTTATTTACATTGTTTGCCTGTTTAATCTATAATTCCATCCAGTTAATATGATAAACATGTTTTTATTTTGGTTGATTTCACTGTTGATCGTCTGTAATTTCACAAAACAGGTAACAACTGAAAATAAAAGTGAAACGCTGAAAAAATAGAGTTTAATAAAGGTGTTTAGTATTTTTACTGCCATAGCTGATGATCTTCTAGAGCTGTGTTTTAATGAATATTAGATGATAAAGAATGAAAGGGTGTTTCTGAGGGGGAGGTCTCTGCCAGGTCAACTTCCTCTGTGATTTGATTGGAGCAGGTGTTTGGTCAGCTGACTGACCTGCTCCAATCAGAGGCGTGGCCTAATCAGCTGCTCACCTGGATCAGCTGCGCCTCGTTGGAACAAATGTTTGGCGCCAACAAGCTGTCAGACAGGTGGAGACAGTCATGAAGAAGGTCTCTGTTCTGCTTGAAGCTGTCACCAGAACTCTTTGGACATGGAGTCTGAGAAGAAGGTAACATCTTCACACCTGAACCTGCTTCATCCAGGTTGTTTCCTCCTGACTGTAGACCATGTTTTTATGGAGTCTCCGTATTAAACTGTCAGAATTGAGAAGTTGGAGGCAGCTCAGGTGGAGGCCCACACTGTCAGGGAAGCTCCCAGTTAAACCTCATTTACTGACCGGTTCTGATTTGAGGCTGAAGCGCTTTGAAACATGCTCGGACTCATTTACGCACAAAAGCGCAGCGGCGTCAGTTGGAGGCTCCAAAGGCTCCGAGAGCAGCGGCTCCTCGTCCTCCCCTTCACCCGGTGGAGGCAGCCGGAGGGCGGCCAGCTCGCCTCGGAGCTCCCGGTCTGATCCCCGGAGCTCCACAGAGCGTCAACGAGACGCCGTTTAATGGCTCCAAACCAGATCAGTTTAAACACCGTCGGGCTGAGTTGTCCGTTTAACAAGCATGCATTTAATTTATTTTTACTTCAATATTTGAATTAAAGAATTAAAATCCAGATAATGTGACCCAGTTATTTCAAATTAATGCGCATTTTTATGGCTTCACTGGATAAATCAGCGCAGCGCCTTTATTTCACTTTAGTTCTTCTGTTTTACACAAACATCTTTAAATAAAACTAAATAAAATCCGTGTTTTTCCCTCCACCAGCTTCTATAATGTGACCCAGTGACTTCAGACTGATGCTGGATTGTTTCCTCCACAGCTCAGCTCTTCTTATTGTTGTAGAGCTTTTTAAAAATCTGCTAGAGGAACATTTAAATTCCAATATTCTGAATTGTATTAAAGCACAGGACAAAAAGGAGGATCCTGTTTTATTTTAGTGCTTCATCCATGTCAGAGGAATATTGTTTTAAACCTGAATCCATCAGTTTTTAGCTTCCATGTCATGTGGTCCATTAATCTGACATCAATGCTGGATTTTATCTCCACACTGGAATAATAAGATTCATTTCCCCCAGTAGCTTCCATCTAATGTGATCCACTGACTGGAGATCAGGTTTGTTTTACTGCAATTAACAAATAAGAAACTCCCTGATGATGCGTTTAAGGGATGATTCTACTTAATAGAAGTGATTTTATAGGAAAATCTGCATTAAACATGAAACACCTGATCTGTAAATCAGTGCCGACTCGTATTAATACACTGAATAAACAACTCAAACCTCTTTTTATTCAGTTCAGACTTTATTGATCTGTGTTTATTGAACCGTGGATGCAGGTGGATTGAAAAGACCTGACATTTAAACACAACAGAGTGAAGAACAGGAATAAAACGGCTCGCAAAGAAAACAGAAAATGAAATGATACAGTTGAAGACGTGCGAAACTCTGGAAAGGAGACGATGGTTTAAATCAGTGGTTCTCAACTGGTCCAGCCTCAGGATCCACTATGTCTCTATTAATGTGGAAATGAGACACAGAATGTTTCTGCTGAATCACATATTTACAGATTTCTGAGGATCTTAATGGATCAAAAAACATCAAAACTGACCTCAGAGACTCGAATAAGTCAAACCAGGGTTTAGTTCACTGAGTCTGACTGACAGGACAGAGGATCAGAGGAGCAGAGTTTCTACCTCCATCATTTAAATAGGGCCCAAAGTATGGATGAAGCTTCTCAGTGAAGCAGCAGCCAGTAAAGGAGAAGATCAGAGCTGCAGCATCAACATCATAGAAGGAGACCAGACCCTCCTCATAATCCACAAACACTCCCACCTTCTCAGGACCAGACCGAAGATGGAGACGGACTAAAGAGGAATCGTAAGCTTCGTACTCATTTCCATTTCTCAGAATTACTCTCCAGAAACCATCCTCAGGGCTCAGTGTGATATCTCCCTTCCTGTTGATCGACTCTCTGGCTACTCCTAAATCCCAGTTAGTCTTTCCTTTAACCTGAACCTCAAAGTAAAATCTGCCTGAAGAGAAACTCTGCTTCCCTAAAACACAGACACAGTTAGAAAATCTCTCTGGATTGTCTGGAAGTTTCTTCGTCACATCACCAGTCGTCACTTGTTTTCCATCTTCAGTCAGGATGAGCCAGTTATTTGCTGTATCAGGATCCAGAGTCACCTCCACTGCAGACCTCTGGACCCTCTTCAGCTCAGCCTCCAACGTCTTCTTCATCTTCTGTGTGAGCGTCTGGTCCAGCTGAGCTACAGCTTTCTCCACAGTCCCCTCATACGATGGAGGACGGACGCTGACCTCCGTCAGGTCCTCGGTGGGCGGAGCAGCTTTCAGGGCCCTGAAGCTTTGGAGGAGGTGGAGGTGGTCTCCAGAGCCTGAGAGCTGCTTCACCTCAGAGCTCCTCTTCATCAGCTCAGAGATCTGCTGCTCCAGATGTTGGATGGAGTCTTCAGCCTGTTTCTCTGCTGCTTCCTGTTGGTCTTCCAGATCCTTGATGAGCTGCTTCAGGCGTCTCTCAACAGCCTCCTTCAGATCAGTGAAGACCTGAACACCTTCTGCTTTCTGTCTGTCTGCAGCCTCATTACTGATCCTCAGAGACTCTCTGATCTCAGCGATCTTCAGGCGTCTCTTCTGGATCATCTGCTGAATCTCAGCCTCCGTCTTCAGCAGCTCTGCCTTCTCTTCTTCATATTCCTCCTTCAGAGGAACAAACTGGTGAGTCTTGTGGTCTAAAACAGAGCAGAGCAGGCAGATACATGTGTGGTCGGTCCGACAGAACAGCTCCAGAGGTTTGTCGTGCTCCGGACACATCCTGTCTTCCAGGTTCTCCACAGGCTCCATCAGCTGATGTTTCTTCAGGCCTGACTTGGTCTGATGAGGCTCCAGGTGGGTCTGACAGTAGGAGAGCTGACACACCAGGCAGGACTTCAGGGCCTTCAGCTTGGTTCCAGTGCAGACGTCACAGGGAACCTCTCCTGGTCGGGCAGCTTGTTGCTCTGAGCTGCTGCTTCTCTGTTGAGCTTCACGTCTGAACTGAGCCACCATCTCAGAGAATAACGTGTTGACCCGGAGCTCAGGCCTCGTCTTAAAAACCTCTTTACACATGGGACACTGGTAGCTGGTGGTGTTGTTCCAGTGTTCAGTGATGCAGGTTTTGCAGAAGTTGTGTCCACATGATGTGCTGACTGGATCAGTGAACACATCCAGACAGATGCAGCACAGGAACTGATCTTCAGGTCGCAGGTTGCTGGCAGCAGACATGTCTGAGAAACAAACACATTTCATTTAGAACCAGTGCAGAACAGTTCAGTTCAGTTAGAACAGGGCTCCACTTTCCTCATCTGGACTCTTTGTTCTTATCAGACCACCAACTTTTCAACCTAAATCAGGTAAAACCAGCAGCACAGAGAAACGGTTCTGACCCAAAATCTATCTGCAGATCTCTGAGTATAAATCAGTCTGGAGCTGCTCCTTTTATTATTTTATAGTGAACAATTAAAAATCAGTGTTTTTGAGTTACGACACAACAAATTAATTTTAAATTCAGTCGGAAAAAAACAGCCTCAGATGTGAAATGAAACATGAAGCAGCTGATAAAACCAAAACATTTAGACCCTATGAACACCAACATGTAGACCCCTATGAACACCAACATCTAGACCCTATGAACACCAACATCTAGACCCTATGAACACCAACATCTGGACCCCTATGAACACCAACATCTAGACCCCTATGAACACCAACATCTAGACCCTATGAACACCAACATCTAGACCTTATGAACACCAACATCTAGACCCTATGAACACCAACATCTAGACCCTATGAACACCAACATCTACACCCCTATGGACACCAACATCTAGACCCCTATGAACACCAACATCTGGACCCTATGAACACCAACATCTACACCCCTATGAACACCAACATCTGGACCCTATGAACACCAACATCTAGACTCCTATGAACACCAACATCTAGACCCCTATGAACACCAACATCTAGACCCCTATGAACACCAACATCTAGACCCTATGAACACCAACATCTAGACCCTATGAACACCAACATCTAGACCCCTATGAACACCAACATCTAGACCCTATGAACACCAACATCTAGACCCTATGAACACCAACATCTAGACCCTATGAATACCAACATCTAGACCCTATGAACACCAACATCTAGACCCTATGAACACCAACATCTGGACCCCTATGAATACCAACATCTAGACCCCTATGAACACCAACATCTAGACCCTATGAACACCAACATCTGGACCCTATGAACACCAACATGTAAACCCTATGAACACCAACATCTAGACCCCTATGAACACCAACATGTAAACCCTATGAATACCAACATCTAGACCCCTATGAATACCAACATCTAGACCCCTATGAACACCAACATCTAGACCCTATGAACACCAACATCTGGACCCCTATGAATACCAACATCTAGACCCCTATGAACACCAACATCTAGACCCTATGAACACCAACATCTGGACCCTATGAACACCAACATGTAAACCCTATGGACACCAACATCTAGACCCTATGGACACCAACATGTAAACCCTATGAACACCAACATCTGGACCATATGAACACCAACATCTGGACCCTATGGACACCAACATCTAGACCCTATGAACACCAACATCTAGACCCTATGGACACCAACATCTAGACCCTATGAACACCAACATCTAGACCCTATGGACACCAACATCTAGACCCTATGGACACCAACATGTAAACCCTATGAACACCAACTTCTGGACCCTATGAACACCAACATCTGGACCCTATGGACACCAACATCTAGACCCTATGAACACCAACATCTAGACCCTATGAACACCAACATCTGGACCCTATGAACACCAACATCTGGACCCTATGAACACCAACATCTAGACCCTATGGACACCAACATCTAGACCCTATGGACACCAACATGTAAACCCTATGAACACCAACATCTGGACCCTATGAACACCAACATCTGGACCCTATGGACACCAACATCTGGACCCTATGAACACCAACATGTAGACCCTATGGACACCAACATCTAGACCCTATGAACACCAACATCTGGACCCTATGAACACCAACATCTGGACCCTATGAACACCAACATCTACACCCTATGAACACCAACATCTAGACCCCTATGAACACTAACATCTAGACCCCTATGAACACCAACATCTAGACCCTATGAACACCAACATCTAGACCCCTATGAACACCAACATCTAGACCCTATGAACACCAACATCTAGACCCTATGAACACCAACATCTAGACCCTATGGACACCAACATCTAGACCCCTATGAACACCAACATCTAGACCCCTATGAACACCAACATCTAGACCCTATGGACACCAACATCTAGACCCTATGAACACCAACATCTAGACCCTATGAACACCAACATCTAGACCCTATGAACACCAACATCTAGACCCCTATGAACACCAACATCTAGATCCCTATGAACACCAACATCTAGACCCCTATGAACACCAACATCTAGACCCCTATGAACACCAACATCTAGACCCTATGAACACCAACATCTAGACCCCTATGAACACCAACATCTAGACCCTATGAACACCAACATCTAGACCCCTATGAACACCAACATCTAGACCCTATGAACACCAATATCTAGACCCCTATGAACACCAACATCTAGACCCCTATGAACACCAACATCTAGACCCCTATGAACACCAACATCTAGACCCCTATGAGCGTCCAACATACGCCTACCAAATATTGTAGATGTAGGTAAAAACGTTGTGGTCTAAGTGGCTTTTTAAAGTTTTGCAGGGGGCGCTATGGAGCCATTTTGTCATTGACATGTGTAATTACCCCAAAATATTAACTATTTCTGCCAGGTTAGACTCATTGGTCAGAATGTTTAGGGCCTCAGTAGCGATTCAAAGCTCAGTAATAATGATTCCTTACATAACAACAGGCCCTACACACTTTTAGAGCTAATAAAATGGCAGCACAGCAGTGAGTCAGCAGTCAGATGTGGCCTTTCCTGTCAGACCAGTTTAACAGCAGCTCTGATTAGTTCAAAACCCAGGTAATCTGTTCTAGACCAGGTTAGTTCATAACCCAGTTAATGTGTTCTGGACCAGGTTGGTTTCCCTCCTTCACCTTCCAGTAACTGATCCTGAACTGTGTTGAATGTATTTAATGACTGAGGCTCAGATTCAGGCGACAGTGAGACGTCTGAACCAGAGGGTTACAGTGAAAAGAGCCTGTTTGTGTCGTCTGGTGTGAAATGAGCAGACTGGACCTGAAGGTTGGTGTTGAGGCAGGAGATATGAAGAGCTGGACTCACCAGTGTTTGTAGAGACTCTGCTGTGTTGCTGAGAAAAAGGTCGAATGTTTTAGACGAACAGGACTCGGCTGCTTTCTCACACTTTTACTTTCACTTCCTGACAATCTGCGGCTCCTCCCTGCTGCTGTCTGTCAGCCTTGTCTCCTCCTCTGGTAGGCCTGGTCTGGGCAGAACCTACACTCAGCTTCTTTTTCCTGAGTTTGTTCGACCCAGTCTTTGTGCTGTGGAGGCCTGGTGCTGCCTCCTCACTGATTTATCCTCATCTTTCACTAAAACTTGATCCTCTGCAGCTGATTCTTTGTTGTTGTTTCCTCTCTGTGGTGTGTTTTCATTGATGCTGGTGCTGAGATGTGGAGGAAGCCTTTAAACCCCTGAACGTCTGTCAGTCCATCTAATGGAGATGAAATGTCACTCAGTCATTCTGGACGACTTCATTAACGTTCATGTCTGACACATTTCAGACATTTAAGAGCCGTTTTAGTCGTTTTAAACTCATTCTGAGGATCTCTTGACACATTTTGACAATATTTAGTTTGAATTCTGGGCTTTTTTCTTCATGTTGGTCAACCTTGGAGATACCTCTGGAGCTTAACGTGGCAGGAGAAGAAGGGGTCACTGAGGTCGACATCTGGAGGAAACAAAAACCCCACTCAGGCCTTTTTACAGCGTTTTCAGTTTATTCTCCTGTTTTTTCCTCTTTTACAATCACATATTTACACATTTATTTCAATCTTATTTCATCAGTTAACAGATAAAAACTGTCCTCAGAGACTCCAATCAACCAAACCACATTTCAGAAAACATAACTGAGCCTGAGCTGAGCTTTATTTTACAGTCAGACACGTCTGTATTTACACTGGAAGGAAATTAATATATGTATAGAGTATATAATATAAGTGTTGATCCTGTTTTTAGGAACTCTGATTTCTTCTGGGACTGAAATTAAAAGTGTGACGAGTTAAAGAAGGATATTTCAGATCAGGAAGGACACAGTGGCTTCAGATTAATGAGGAAATGAGACACATGATACAGTGATGTGACAGAAAGTACATAAATCAGACTCTGTAGAAATCAGCTGATATAAACCCTGAAGTGTTTCTGCTGAATCACAGATTTACAGATTTCTGAGGATCTTAATGGATCAAAAAACATCAAAACTGACCTCAGAGACTCGAATAAATCAAACCAGGGTTTAGTTCACTGAGTCTGACTGACAGGACAGAGGATCAGAGGAGCAGAGTTTCTACCTCCATCATTTAAATAGGGCCCAAAGTATGGATGAAGCTTCTCAGTGAAGCAGCAGCCAGTAAAGGAGAAGATCAGAGCTGCAGCATCAACATCATAGAAGGAGACCAGACCCTCCTCATAATCCACAAACACTCCCACCTTCTCAGGACCAGACCGAAGATGGAGACGGACTGAAGGTCCAGCACAAGCTTTGTACTCATTTCCATTTCTCAGAATTACTGTCCACAAACCATTCTGAGGGGTCAGTGTGTTTCCTCTCTTCCTGTTGATCGACTCTCTGGCTACTCCTAAATCCCACTCAGTCTTTCCTTTAACCTGAACCTCAAAGTAAAATCTGCCTGAAGAGAAACTCTGCTTCCCTAAAACAGAGACACAGGTAGAAAATCTCTCTGGATTATCTGGAAGTTTCTTCCTCACATCACCATGACTCACTTGTTTTCCATCTTCAGTCAGGATGAGGTGAGGATGTGCTGTATCAGGATCCAGAGTCACCTCCACTGCAGACCTCTGGACCCTCTTCAGCTCCAACGTCTTCATCTTCTGTGTGAGCGTCTGGTCCAGCTGAGCTACAGCTCTCACCACAGTCCCCTCATACGATGGAGGACGGACGCTGACCTCCGTCAGGTCCTTGGTGGGCGGAGCAGCTTTCAGGGCCCTGAAGCCTTGGAGGAGGTGGAGGTGGTCTCCAGAGCCTGAGAGCTGCTTCACCTCAGAGCTCCTCTTCATCAGCTCAGAGATCTGCTGCTCCAGATGTTGGATGGAGTCTTCAGCCTGTTTCTCTGCTGCTTCCTGTTGGTCTTCCAGATCCTTGATGAGCTGCTTCAGGCGTCTCTCAACAGCCTCCTTCAGATCAGTGAAGACCTGAACACCTTCTGCTTTCTGTCTGTCTGCAGCCTCATTACTGATCCTCAGAGACTCTCTGATCTCAGCGATCTTCAGGCGTCTCTTCTGGATCATCTGCTGAATCTCAGCCTCCGTCTTCAGCAGCTCTGCCTTCTCTTCTTCATATTCTTCCTTCAGAGGAACAAACTGGTGGGTCTTGTGGTCTAACACAGTGCAGAGCAGGCAGATACATGTGTGGTCGGTCCGACAGAACAGCTCCAGAGGTTTGTCGTGCTCCGGACACATCCTGTCTTCCAGGTTCTCCACAGGCTCCATCAGCTGATGTTTCTTCAGGCCTGACTTGGTCCGATGAGGCTCCAGGTGGGTCTGACAGTAGGAGAGCTGACACACCAGGCAGGACTTCAGGGCCTTCAGCTTGGTTCCAGTGCAGACGTCACAGGGAACCTCTCCTGGTCGGGCAGCTTGTTGCTCTGAGCTGCTGCTTCTCTGTTGAGCTTCACGTCTGAACTGAGCCACCATCTCAGAGATGAACGTGTTGACCCGGAGCTCAGGCCTCGTCTTAAAAACCTCTTTACAGATGGGACACTGGTAGCTGGTGGTGTTGTTCCAGTGTTCAGTGATGCAGGTTTTGCAGAAGTTGTGTCCACATGATGTGCTGACTGGATCAGTGAACACATCCAGACAGATGCAGCACAGGAACTGATCTTCAGGTCGCAGGTTGCTGGCAGCAGACATGTCTGAGAAACAAACACATTTCATTTAGAACCAGAACCCGTTCACAACAGTTCAGTTCAGTTAGAACAGGGCTCCACTTTCCTCATCAAGGTTCTTTGTTCTTATCAGACCACCAACATTTCAACCTAATAGAAGTAAAACCTGCAGCACAGAAATTTGGTTCTGACCGGAAATCTATCTGTAGAACTCTGAGTATAAATCAGTCTGGAGCTGCACCTTTTATTATTTTATAGTGAACAATTAAACATCAGTGTTTTTGAGTTACGACACAACAAATTCATTTTAAATTCAGTCAGAAAAAAACAGCCTCAGATGTGAAATTAAACATTAAGCAGCTAAAAAAACACCAACATCTAGACCCTATAAACACCAACATCTAGACCCCTATGAACACCAACATCTAGACCCCTATGAACACCAACATCTAGACCCCTATGAACACCAACATCTAGACCCTATAAACACCAACATCTAGACCCCTATGAACACCAACATCTAGACCCCTATGAACACCAACATCTAGACCAGGGGTCGGCAACCTTTAACACTCAAAGAGCCATTTCGACCCGGTTTGCACGGAAAAGACAACATTGGGAGCCGCAAACACTTTTTGACATCTGAAATGAAGATGATATACATATATATATACATACATACATATGTATATATATATGTATATATATATGTATATATATATGCGCGCAAGTCAGGGCTCAGTCACTTTCATCTTTACGCAGGACTGTAAGCTGCCGTCTGTGAGGCGTGAGCGGTGTTTGTTTATAACATAGTTCATGGTGGAGAATAGCTGCTCACATGCATATGTGGATCCGAAGATCGACAGGACTCCAAATGCATATTTCTTCATGTTTTTGTAGGTTTCTCAAAACATTTCTCTCTGACGATAACGGGTTTCATACTGGTAACCCGTTATCGCATATTTTGAGTGACGGAAAATAATACAATCTATATATATTATTTTATTTTAATATTTCGAGATCACAATAATCTTACAATTTACAACTACAATTAAACAAACAAAGAAACACAAATAAAATACTTTGTTAAGATATTGGGCAGTTTTGGTGTTGCTCGGCTTTCTGCGCATGCCGGCTGTCAAATCTGCCTGCTGACACGTCAAGTGATGTCAAACGTCTCTGAAGAAGGCGAATAATCACCGAAATTTCACAAGGTCTGAAGAAAGAGGTTAAAAACTTTGACTTAATAAGAAGACATGATACACGTTTTGAGACAAACAGCATACTGTAGCGATCATAGACATATACACGTGTATGTCTATGATAGCGATCACACGGCCGATCGCTATCACTGAACTGTGGTGCTGCAATGCATTCTGGGACTTTGAAATGTTGGAGTTTTAAATGTTGTTTTTGTGGTTTTGTACACATTGTACACTTATTTGAGTTTGTGTTTTAATGTGTTTTTGTTGTATTGTAAATTTCGTAAGGTTAGTTAAGTGTCCTGTTTAATTGATCCATGACTGTGAAATGTAGTGTGTTTAATGTGTTCCTGCTTCAAGATGCGCGCCTGTTCCGTCGCAAGTTGCTCATTGCGCAGCAGAAGCAGTTTGCTATTAATTCTTCTATGCGTCTCACTACAATGCGCTTCAATCGGATGCTTATAATTTATTTTGCCGAGCCGCAGCGTGAGGATGAAAGAGCCGCATGCGGCTCCGGAGCCGCGGGTTGCCGACCCCTGATCTAGACCCTATGAACACCAACATCTAGACCCCTATGAACACCAACATCTAGACCCCCATGAACACCAACATCTAGACCCCCATGAACACCAACATCTAGACCCCCATGAACACCAACATCTAGACCTCTATGAACACCAACATCTAGACCCCTATGAACACCAACATCTAGACCCTATGAACACCAACATCTAGACCCCTATGAACACCAACATGTAGACCCCTATGAACACCAACATCTAGACCCCTATACACACCAACATCTAGACCCTATGAACACCAACATCTAAACCCCTATACACACCAACATCTAGACCCCTATGAACACCAACATCTAGACCCTATGAACACCAACATCTAGACCCCTATGAACACCAACATCTAGACCCCTATGAACACCAACATCTAGACCCTATGAACACCAACATCTAGACCCCTATGAACACTAACATCTAGACCCCTATGAACACCAACATCTAGACCCTATGAACACTAACATCTAGACCCTATGGACACCAACATCTAGACCCCTATGAACACCAACATCTAGACCCCTATGAACACCAACATCTAGACCCCTATGAACACCAACATCTAGACCCTATGAACACCAACATCTAGACCCTATACACACATCAACATCTAGACCCCTATGAACACCAACATCTAGACCCTATGAACACCAACATCTAGACCCCTATGAACACCAACATCTAGACCCCTATGAACACCAACATCTAGACCCTATGAACACCAACATCTAGACCCTATGAACACCAACATCTAGACCCCTATGAACACCAACATCTAGACCCTGTGAACATCAACATCTAGACCCTATGAACACCAACATCTAGACCCTGTGAACATCAACATCTAGACCCTATGAACACCAACATCTAGACCCTGTGAACATCAACATCTAGACCCTATGAACACCAACATCTAGACCCTGTGAACATCAACATCTAGACCCTATGAACACCAACATCTAGACCCTGTGAACACCAACATGTAGACCCTATGAACACCAACATCTAGACCCTGTGAACATCAACATCTAGACCCTATGAACACCAACATCTAGACCATGTGAACATCAACATCTAGACCCTTATGAACACCAACATCTAGACCCTATGAACACCAACATCTAGACCCCTATGAACACCAACATCTAGACCCTGTGAACATCAACATCTAGACCCTGTGAACATTAACATCTAGACCCTATGAACACCAACATCTAGACCCTGTGAACATCAACATCTAGACCCTATGAACACCAACATCTAGACCATGTGAACATCAACATCTAGACCCTTATGAACACCAACATCTAGACCCTATGAACACCAACATCTAGACCATGTGAACATCAACATCTAGACCCTATGAACACCAACATCTAGACCCCTATGAACACCAACATCTAGACCCCTATGAACACCAACATCTAGACCCCTATGAACACCAACATCTAGACCCTGTGAACATCAGCATCTAGACCCTATGAACACCAACATCTAGACCCCTATGAACACCAACATCTAGACCCTATGAACACCAACATGTAGACCCCTATGAACACCAACATGTAGACCCTATGAACACCAACATCTAAACCCCTATACACACCAACATCTAGACCCCTATGAACACCGACATCTAGACCCTATGAACACCAACATCTAGACCCCTATGAACACCAACATCTAGGACCCATAAACACCATCTCCTCTGTTGACAGTAGTCATAGCAACCGCACGCTCTTACGGACCCAACCACCTCCACCCCGCCGCCGCGGCCACCTGACTTAGCATCTGCACCAGCGGCACGCCAGGACACTGCTACTGTACCACCGCCAGCAAGAGATGTCCGCGCTAATGTCGTCGGATTCCGACGAACACACTTCCCCTTCGCCCTCGCCCTCCCCGCCACCCCCGGTCCCGGCCCCCCGGCCACCGCGGCCGCCTGACCCAAATATTCAGATATTTGTCAGTAACTGAACCAGAATATCCAGAGCTCACCTATTGCTATTCAGACCAACCCCGTCTAGTATGTGGAGCCAACGTGGATATAACCAAGGAGAACAACATTAGACGACACTATGAAACACCAGGACAAGTACAAGGACCTGGACATGAGTCAAAGGCTCCAGAAAGTAGAGGAGATGAGAAAAAGTTTGGTTTCACAACAGACTATGTTCAAAAAAGCCACATCACAAAGTGAGGCTGCTGTAAAGGCTAGTTCTATTGATATATAATATCAATATATCAATAAAATAATGCTGATAATTATAATTATAATATATATTATAATATAATATATTATAATATATATTATATATATATATATAAAAATATAATATAATATATATTATATATTTATAATATATATATATAATATATACTATATATATATATATATATATATAATATTATATATATATATATATATATATATATATATATATATATATATATATGTATGTATTATAGTTTTTATATTATATTATAATATATAATGTATATATATATATATATATATATATATATGTATTATAGTTTTTATATTATATTATAATATATAATGTATATATATATATATGTATTATATTTTTTATATTATATTATAATATATAATGTTGGCCCGCGACTATGTCCAGGTTTTCAGATTTGGCCCGCTGTGTATTTGAGTTTGACACCCCTGCTTTAGATGATGCAAGTGCAGATAACAACTATACTTTTACTGTATTTTTTTTACGCATTGAGGCAGGAGAAGTGATTCGTAAAATAAAGCAAACTTTATTGACATCTTTGTGGCCACATTTGCTTCTTTAATTCTTTACTTTTACAGGACAGACAGGAGGCCTGTTCTCCAAAATCTCTGCAATCAAAGACAAAAAATGAATCCTCAAAGGTATGCACTGTTTCAACTGTCCTGCATGCGGTGACACTGAATGTTCATTTTTTATTCCCTAATGAATGAGCACAGGGTCAGTGGTGTGGGAATATGAGCTCTTAAGCCTTGCTCTTTTTGCAGTTCTTGAGCGCATCTGCCAGGGCGTGCAGTGCCATGTCAGCATTACTCTTCTCACAGTTGTATCCCATCAATCCGATCCTCATCACCTAATTAAAAGAGAGGTGAAAAGTACAGTATATAAGAATGCAGTGAGTGCTGACTCAGCAGGATGATTCAGAAAGCTGTTCAGACACCAAACTGATGACATTGCTCTTGTTATAACTGCTGTAGTTAAACCTGCCGAATAGTTCAGTCTGCATGTTTGATCTGATGTGAGTCAGTCTCAGGCACCTCCCCTTCTATTACATTTTTTTAATTGCATCACCCACTGCTGAGACTGAAAGTCAGATCTAAACTGTCGACTGTAAATACAGTCTGATGACTATGACCACAATGTTGAGGCATTAATGTGTTCACTGTCCGGGGGATAACAAATCAGCATCAACTAACCATGCCGATGGACGGGCCCAATCCTCCCGTCATCTCCATCTGGTGGTGCTTCATCATGTAGGCCAGCATCTCCTTCCAGTCGTAGCCTTCAGGGATGGCAATGGTGGTGACGGACGGAAGCCTCAAATCCTGCAGCACACATGACGCAAAATGACTGTGGTCATAACAAGGCAACACAAGTGATTAAGGCTGGCACACAAACCCTGGTCAGTTTTAGTGCAACAAGAACAATATAAAAATATTTTACACAGTGTTGATACTGATATTTGTTTTGTTTCTTGCAAATAACTTCTTTATTATCTTTCTCTGTGAAGTATTTTATGTTGCTAGAGTACTATAATTTTGTTGTAAATCTGCCTCACTCTTTCAGGGACGAAGAGCTTGAGGCCCAGATCCTCTAGCCCTCTGTACAGGTAGGCTGCCACCTCCTTGTGTTTCCTCCAGGACTCCTCCAGCCCCTAGAGGGAGACAAAGATTGATTTAGTTCAGAGAAAACTATCTTAAAACCTTGGAGAGGTAGTTGTTCTATGCAGAACACTCCCTACCAATAACTACCATGATAAATAGGCAGGGATGACAGGAACACTGTGAGACTAATTATAACTCTGAACTTAACACATTGAGACTCTGAGAGACAACAGTGACTGGCTTCATTAAGTCTGAAGATTCATGTGTATACTGCACAAGACATCTGGACATCTGCTTTGTATAATTTACTTTGTTATGGAATACAGACTTTAATTGGTATAAAGGAGGTTAGTTCTTTGATGACATAAAAAATAATTTATGATTAAGTCATAATGGATGGTGGATACATGCTTCATCATCTTAAAGTAAATATGTATGTGGTAAAAAGGCATCACCTCTAAAATAATGACTGTGTGAACAAGATACTGACATAATGAAACATTTCGTAATTTTAAAAGACAACCTATAAATCTGAGAAATTGTGTATTTTTTCAGTAAAATAAGTGGCAGAATATGTCTTTACTCTCTCAGCAAGAATTGCCAGACTCTCTCTCAGGGCAAAGAATCCAGATACTGGACCAGTGTGATGATATCTAAAAGAAAAAGCAATTATGATTAAAACATTATTGATTGATTATATCATTTATATATCAAATACATGTGCTGTTATTAAATGTGCTTTTTCAACATAGTAGATTTTTTTAAAAAATCCAACTTTATTACTTTAATTATTTAAAAAACTAAGGAAAACTATTTTTAGTGTCATTTTAATATTTTGTCTGCAACAGTGTGAAGTACATTAAAGTTTAGGTTGGTTTGAAGAGAATAAAATCAGAACTGGAAATGGTCGGCTTGTGATCGGTTGTCTGCAGTGTACTTACACTCTGGCTGGTTTGCCGTCACAACCCCAGTAGTTGGACAGATGTGTCATATCAAAGAGGTAGGATACTGGTTTTGTTTTCCTGTTAAACATCTTGTGGCTGTGTAGGAGAGATTGCGTTGCTGTATTACTTTTCTCTGTTGCAATAGAGTAGTGACAATACAAGACACGTATTTGGAAACATTCACGCTGAAGCACTCCTCCTCACCATGCTCTGTCGTTAAAAGAGATGGGTGCTGTGCCCGGAGGTGCATTCAGTGCTTTCTGAGAACCAGTGTAGAGGATGTCAATATCTGAGAACATAAGAAGAGACAAATTAAATCACATGCAGGCACTTCTGATGGTAGCAAGCAGAGGAAGGTAATCGCTCATCATTGCCTTACTTTGCTTGTCCATAAAAATTGGTGCAGCTCCAAGTGAGGCAACGGTGTCAACCAGGAAGAGACAGTTATGTCTGCACATGATATGACGTTGAGAATATGAGATTATATTTTGTAAACACATGTTTTAGTTACTCTGATACTCTGTTTGAGATGTGGTAGGAGGCTCACTTTCTGCAGATGTCTCCAATGCCATCTACTGGGTGACAGAGACCAGCAGAGGACTCTCCATGAGTAAGGAAAAACAAGACCGGCTTGTGTTTTTGTATGGCCTACAGGGGGACATGAAAAAAAAGTTTAATTCCACGTGTTGCTGTTATTGGCAGTGTAACCAAGACAGATTATTGGCTGCTTCAGAGATATGGTACCTACCTGTTCTATTTCCTTATTGCTGAAATATCCTCCAGGTGTTTTTACCATTCTGTGAACGTTGGCACCTGCAGATTAATAAAATAATTCATGATTAGCTACTGTTGTAAATGAACAAATAGACAAATGCATAGAATGTAAAGTCAGTCTTATTGTAATGTTTTATCCTCTTTGGAGACCAAACAAGCGCGTGCGTAAAACCGTGCGTATAAACGTACCCATTCTCTCTGCAATTTCTGCAACACGCTCCCCCCAGATGCCGTTAATGGCTATGAGCACATTCTCTCCGGGCTCCACTGTGTTGAACACCGCACACTCCATAGCCGCGTGTCCGGAGCCGCTCATAGATATCGTCATGTTGTTCTTTGTCTGAAAGGCGTACTGGATCCCCTGCTTAATGTCATTCATAATCTATAAAGCACGAAAAAAGTGGAAAACAAATTTTAAGTTTAATTATTCAGATATGACCAATAATAACGCTGTGGTTTCAGGGGGTGAGTGCACCTTCGCCTGTGCGTAATTACGCACAAACATTTGAACTAAACCCTCATCGTAAATCTCTTTGTTCTGTTTACACCTGCCAAGGAGGTTTTTATTACCGTTTGTTGGTTTGTCTGTCAGCAGGATTATGCAACACCGATCGGGTTTAGATTTGAAATCCCCTAGAAGAATAGACTATTGGTCTTGGCGGATGTCTGTTCCGTCTGAACGCTCTTCTAGTTATGATTAAGACAGATTAACGTTAATTATTGAATTGTTAGCATGAATAATTTACACAGCAAACTCAGTGGTATTTTAATCTATTAAAACCGTGCTTCGTGGCTGGAAAATATTCAGACAACTTTACATAAATACAGTTAAGATGCAGTACGTCTCTTGTAAAAGTAACACATTTGTATTCAACATCTTGGGTCAGAATATCCCCAACACACAAAATGTGCCTGTATACCCAAACTGTAAAATAAGCCTGTTTCCATGAAGTAACTGTAATAGAACTCAGTCTCTTTTACTCTCAGTTTCCAACTGAATTTTTACCTCATACATTTCTGGGTGCAGATGACCAATAATCGGCCTGCCCCCTGCGGCTAAGATACGTGGAGGCACGTTAGAGGGTCCCGGTCCGAACAGGTAACGGAGAGGCGCTTCTAGCGGCCGGAGCATGCACGCTGGCGGCGGGATGGTGACGGAGGACATGGAGCGGTCCAGACGCTGCAGCAGCGGCGCGCTTCTGGCGGCCAGCGGACTGTCGAGGGCCGCTGCTGCCTGCTGGGCGAGTAGCGCGCTGCGGCTGAACAAGGCCCGCTGCATCACGGCTGGTGTCCTGTTCCTGAGAAGCTGCACCGAGCGAGGTCACCTCCAACAGAGAGACTGAGCCTGACTGTGAGTTTAGGTGAAGATTTTAAGCAAACAGGTCTTTGACCTGGTGGCCACAGGGCGGTGTGCGTCACTTGACTCAAAGGGCTGGCAAAAAGGTGCACAATAGCATATCACAGCAGTATGGGAGAAGACAAAATGTGACCATTTAGATTTTCATTTATATTTTTGACCAGCTGATGCAAATAGCACTTATGTTTCAGAACTTTTTGGCCTTTTAAATATTCCTAGCTTTGGACATGCCTTTCTCAAAGCCCTTTAGGCAGGTTGGTAGAACTTCTTGAGGAACCTAAGTATAAGTATTTCTACAAAAATGATGGCCAGTAATTTATTGTCAGAGCACTCAAGTGTTTATACATCAAAAAGCTCAGGTCTACACAAATTCTTGAATGTTTTTCGAGCTAATATCTTGATTTTTGTTTCCCTCTCTGTTGTAAGGCCTTGGCCTTACTATGTCCACTGTCCTAAGATGACACTTGCTGTTTTGCAAGACAAATAAAGCTCATTTGAACTGATCTAAACTGAGATGAACTGAAATGAACATAATTGAACTGAATAGAAAGACTGGGATGTGCATGCTTGTGTTTTTGTCACAGTTTTAGGAGACTGATTTATGAAGATCTGCAGCACTTGACTGTTGAACTCAATGGAAAAATGAGGACCTGAACTTGGCAGCTTGGAACCGGCTGAGGTTAGTTTGCAGGTGGTTTGTTGATTTTGTCTGCCCCTTCAGTTACAGCAGCATTTGGGTAGTAAAGAGGAGTCTCCTCTCAGAGAGCCAATCTGCTCTCTCAGAGGAAGAAAGGGGGGCGGCAAATACACAACCACACACACACCAAAAGAACACACATCAGGGAGCTGCTCAGTTTGTTATGTAGTGTGTGTTACCAGTGACGCACTGAAGTTGGGTAATTCTGTGATAAAACAGAAAACAACATTAATGGCATTTAGTGGTTATTACACTATTTTTTCTTGTTTTAAAATCAGTATTTTGCATGCTTTTTATGCAAAAAAAAATGATATTCTCTGAGTGTAACTGTTCTCACACAGTACTGCTTCTGTATTTGCAGCATCGTATCAGTGTTTTTTTGTTTGTCAGTTCTTGTGAATGTAGGAAAAAATCATTCACTGAAATAGTATTTTTATGGATGTTAAAAATTGAACAGGGTCAACTCCAGTTCCAAATTCCAAACCATTCACGCCAAACACTTACAGTAAAAAATCTGTGATGTTCAAGATGTGTCAAAATGTTATATGCTTTATTTTATGGATATTGTTATAATATATAGTATAAAACATCTAAACTAGCTTTGCTCTGTAAGCAGTTTTGTTTACTTGTTGTCAGTGTTTCAACAGAATACTGCCTTTCTATATGTCACTGCTCAGAAGGACGTGCTGCTCTTTGAGTGTGGCTGGGTAAATAATTACACCGCTGGTAAATAAGTGGGACTTGGTTTCCCCCTCACACTGGCCTTTGCGCTGCACTTCATGCTCAAAATCTGCCCAAACAGAGCTGCAGGAGGAACTGGGGACAGAAAGAGAAAGAGAGAGTGCAATGAAACTGTCAGTCATGGTCCTGTAGAAATTCAGTTACCCTCCAACCAGTCTCATCCAAGTTTAAACAGAATTTTAAAAATGTTTTTCTTGTTAGTGTCTCTACAGGCGCTTCAGACGTGAGTGCTCTGTATGCATTAACACGTTGGGCTATGATGAGAAAACATGTTCTTGAGTTCAAAATTCAACCCAAGAAAACATTTATTTTGAAATTGTATTCCACAGCACATGGACAGAGTGTACATCAGAGCTGCAGAACAACAGCATCAGGCCATGACATTTTATACTTGATGAAGGATAGGTTGAACTACTCTGTACCTGAACATTGAGAACAGTCACCTGCCGAATGTTACCTCATTTGTTGTTTTGCCACAAACTACTCCAAAAACACAGAGACTGACCTTGCATCTCTAAAACAATGTGCTGCTCCACCAAACTGCCAGCAGATGTAATGTTGAACACATTTATGGCTGCAGCTCTTTAAGAAAAGCTGTAAATATAATCAGACTGTTGTGATTAGTGTGTCAGTATGGGTGGATTGAAATGTCAGCGAGGCCCAAAGCAAAAATGTGGCCCCTCAATACAGTTTAGAAAGCACACAATACATGGCACCTTCATTACTTCAATATTTACCTGAAGTCATTCATGGTGTTGAACAGATGAACTGTGACAGTGTGTAAAGAATGAAGAGAGAGAACATGAGAGAGGAGTGATCTTAATAATGTGAAGCAGCCATGGTTTTTCAGATTGGTCCCAGAAAGTTACAGAAAATGTTAAACTATTCTGCGTGTGTGTGTGAGTGTGTGTTGATGGACCATTTGAGATATACCTTTGTTCCCTTTATGCTTTAAAAACACTGAGAAACATGATCCAGGTATGTGTCAGTGCATCTTTAGATTGTGTAGTAGTGTCACATTTGACCTAATTTAACCCCTGTGTGAGTTTGCTCAAAGTACAGTCTAAAATCAGTTGTAAATCAGAAATGAATTGCAGACATGATGTACAGTTTTGGCCTCTATTTATCATTAACGTGTAAGTTAATAATTTTTGTGATTTTTTTCAATTATTATTTGCATTTCCACAAAATAGGGAAAATCTTTAAAA
>JAMOIN010000762.1:0-121275 GCA_024666655.1 Dascyllus trimaculatus
CATCAATTTCTTGGTCATGCTGATGCATAACCTGTGTATCCATGACAAACCAGAGGTATCACTGTTACAGCAACGCCACAGAATTAAAAACAATAAATTATGCATCGAGATACATCCTTGTATTTGACATACTTGCAGATGGATGTACCACGAAACTATAAAACGTCTGTTAATATATTTATTTTAACACACACCGACTCTCAGTGCAGCCACTTATTTCTAACTGACAGCTTAGAGCACTGAAACCTCATCAGTTTAAACATGATACTGAAGTTTATTTAGGTCAGACACTGTCCTATAATGAAGGATATGACTGTAGGATTTGGGCCAAATCAAAGAGAGATTAAAGTTATTGATTGAATCTTTATATATGAGTCTTATTGAACGTCCACAGAGGATTCTTTAGGGCAGGTGAGCCTTTGAGGAAGGCTCCTTTCAAAGAGCAAATATTCAAAATGTATGTATTATCCAGGAATAAAACACAAACACATCCCTTAGCCCTTTTCCACCAAGAAGAACCAGGTCTAGTTCTGGTGTCTAGTTGGTTCAAGTCTGGTTCCTCCATTGACAAGGAGTCAAGTTGGAGCCATTGGGTCACCGTAAAACCACTACGCTAGCATCCATTACATAGCAGTTAAACAAACGCAGTAAGTTGATGATAATATCTATGTTTATCTCTATAGATGGTCTTAAGGCTGATTGTGAGGCGGAGGTCCTCCTGTTGCCTGGACACATCCGTGATCACGCTACTGGTGGGACACAACTGTAGCGGATTTCAGGTCAACAGTTTGTGCTAAACTTCCGTGTGTCCCGGGAGTCATTCCAATACATGTGTGATGGGACCAGGGACGTCCTGGAGAACAAGGACACTAATTAGCGCTTGTGTGTCCCTTTCCACCGTTGATGGTTGGTCACCATAACCCCGCCCCCAGCCCCTGACGTACTCGGTGCTTAGCTCTGGACCAGCAAAGAGTTGGTGCTTGCTGAGCTCCAGTTTATAGAACCTGGAGTCGGTGCTTAGGTGGTGGAAACACAAAGAAGTGGAGCTAAGTCAGGCTCTGGCTCCAAACTAGACCTGGTCTCTGGTCTTCAGTCTACCCAGGTGGTCGGTGGGCAGGTGCTGGGACCACGAGGTTTCTTCTCCAGGAGCACACGGGAGCCGGACAGGGAGTAGAGCGGGGCTGGAGCAACGGCCGATCTGGGCAGCGGAAAAACAAAGGGGAACTAACGGGGCTGGCTAATCGGGTCGCCGGGACCGTACCTGCAGGGATGCAGGAACCAAAAGCAAGCAGGCGGGGAACAGGCAGGGAGCAAGGCATGTCGTTGCATGATCTGGCGGTGTCTGACTGAACGTCCAAGGTTTTTATCGTAGCGGGTGGTGATAGATTGCAGGTGCGCCGGTCCCACAGCTGCCTCTGATTCCAGCAATCAGGTGTGCTGCAAGGCAGGGATTTTGATGAGGGTGAGGGGGGGAGAAGCAGGGGCTGGAGCAGGGATCCTGACACCGAGACACCATGCAGCCCCGTAACACTTCCATGTCCATATCTTGAAAAATATCACAATATAAGTGAGAGCTCTGACGTGTCACTGAAGGAAAAATGGTAAAATAGTAAATGGTCTGCACTTATGTAGCGCTTTTCTCTACCTTCCCGGTTCCAAAGTGCTTTACATTGTGTTTCTCATTCACCCATTCACACTCCAGTGGTGACAGAGCTGCCATGCAAGGCGCTAATCTACCATTGGGAGCAACTTGGGGTTCAGTGTCTTGCCCAAGGACACTTTGGCATGTGGAGGGGCCGGGGATCGAACCGCCAACCATACGATCAGTGGACAACCAGCTCTACCGCCTGAGCCACAGCCGCCCTAGAAAGTGGGTGAAACCATTAATGCTGACCATCCAGTAGTTACGCTAGCAAACAAGGAGTTTTCTTCTGATGTGAGGGGATCATTCATCCTCTGGGTACCATAAATATCTGAACAGAATGTGAGTCGGCTTGGACCACGGTGGTGAACTGAGACCCTGACATGGGCGCTGTCACCATCCGCCACCACTGTCCTCGTAAACTGGACAGCGAGCAGTCGATTAATATCAACAGCTACAACATCATCATCGCCGCCTGTTACTGACTCCCATTTCTCTTCCTTCCTTGGAAGCGGATCAATACACTAATCACATGTTTCTGAACAGCCCCGGCCCTCTGCCTCGCCCATTAGCACAACCGCATCCCTCCGCTGACGGATGAAGGAGTTATTCACCCTCCTGCTGCCTCCACGCCGCCCGTCAGTCTCCCGTTTCAAAGGGAAGCACATCCAGGAGGGGCGTGAAGCGAATGACTCATCTCGTGTTTTAGTGAGATTAAACACACCCCCTTTTGTCCGGATGAGGGATGAGAAGAAGTGAGGATGGAGGCAGTGACAGAGAGGGATTAGGAGGTGACAAATGGAGGCGGGAGGGAGGAGAGAGGAGGAGGAAGTTAAAGGCTGGAGGTAGAGGGGTGAGAAATAAAAGAGGCACGTGGGGAGGAAGGCCTCATCCTCAAAGACAAATCAATGTCACCTCCACACACACACACACACACACACACACACACACACAAACAGCTGCTCACCTCCCATGATTCAACTCTCCATCAGACACAGTTTCCTCCACGTCTCCATCACATACATCTGGTTTGTTCTTATGTCTGTGGGTTCAGTTCGATTATGTAAGAGTCCGTTTGTGTGTGTGTGTGTGTGTGTGTGTGTGTGTGTGTGTGTGAACGTAAACATTACAGAGTGTGTTTGAGCGCTGTATACATAAGCATATGACAACTTTTCTGGTCTGCTTTATATCTTTAGTCCCAGTTCTTTAATGCAGTTGTTGACATGTGTCCTGTGTAGTTCTTGTCTTACTTTACACTGTAAAGAAGATATTAATTAAATAATAAAATGAAATTAAATAAATAGTTTTTAACTGCACATATCTTAATTTTTTTTTTGAAAACACCTGGTAAAAGAACAGAAAAAAATAAAAATTGAATGTAACTGGGACCAAAAAACAGACCAAAGCTGTGAATAATGTTCACATCAGATGCGTATTTTTCTTTTATTTTGTATTTAAATCAACAAAAAATGTCTTGTTTCCTGCTTCCTGTTGTTTTAAATAAAAAAATATATGTATATTAAGGATTGAAAAATGGTGTGTATATGTATTTATTGTTAAATTATATCTAGGAAAATAAACAATTATATATTTATTTACATAAAAAGAAATGTTCATTTACAATGTGTGACTCTGGTCTTCAAGTTAACTTTCCTTAAGAATAAGTTGCAGAAATGCAAATTACTTATTTTATTTAAATCAACCAAAGCTGTTGTTATATTACTGACATTTGCAGTTATTTAAAAGAAAAGTTACGTATATCATTTTACAGATTTTCCATGTTTTCGTTCAGTTATATCGAGGAAAATAAATAAATATATATATTTACATAAAAAGAACTAAACAGGCCAAAATCATAAATAATGTCCAAATCAAAATGAGTTTGTTTACACTGTGTGACTGGTATTCAGGTTAACTTTTCATACGATTAAGTTGCAAAAATGCATATCCTTTATTTGCATCACACCTAAACCAGTGGCATAAATAATACTTGGATAAACTTATTCAGCTGTGTGTTGCCAACTGAAGCATCCATTTGAGATTTTGAGAGCATTAACCAGACACCACGTCACACATTTAACTTTCAGGTAAACACATGTACGGACATTTACTGCTCTGGCTCGTTTGTTCTCCTTTAAACCAACAACTGTCATCCTGGATGATCTAAGCCGGGATGCAGCAACAGTGTCCCTAAAAAATAGAGACGGGGGAATTGTTTCGGTGGGGAGACAAGAACTTAAATGCAACAGCGACACCCATGCATGATCCAAGCCTTCTGCAAAGCTCGCCATTTTCAGAGTGTACAAGAAGTTGGGCTACAGCAGCAGAAGACCACACCGGGGGCCACTCCTGTCAGCTAAGACCAGGAAACTGAGGCTACAATTCACACAGGCTCAACACAACTGGACAGTAGAAGATGGAAAAACGCTGCCTGGTCTGATGAGTCTCCATTTCAGCTGAACATTTAGATGGTAGGGTCAGAACAACATGAAAGCATGGATCCATCCTGCCTTGGATCAACGGTTCAGGCTGCTGCTGGTGGTCTAATGGTGTGGGGGGTGTTTTCTTAGTACCAACTGGTTTAAACTCCACAGCCTACCTGAGTGTTGCTGCTGACCATGTCCATCCCTTTATGACCACAGTGGACCATCTTCTGATGCTACTTCCAGCAGGATAATGCTCCATGTCTCAAAGCTCAGATCGTCTCCAACTGGTTTCTAGAACATGACGATGAGTTCTCTGGACTCCAACGGCCTCCACAGTCACCAGATCTCAGTCCAGTAGAGCTCCTTTGGGATGTGGTGGAACGGGAGGTTGGCATCATGGATGTGTGATGCTGTCATGTCAACATGGACCAGAACCTCTGAGGAACGTTTCCAACACCTTGTTGAAAGGATGCCACGAATAATTAAGGCAGCTCTGAAGGCAGAAGGGGGTCCAAAGTTGCCGCTGAGTGTAGGTTGCAGCTTTAAGTTTGTTTACCGCTGCGAAGGAGACTTTGAAAATGGTAACAAAGACAGTGGAAGGTCTTATATTTGCTATAATACTACAGTTGTGGTGAATGTTTAGGCCTAATAGTGACACCACAGGTTCTTCTTTTCATGTTACATGAAGACGGTTTCTCGGTTTTCCACTTTGCTGCTTTTCTTTAAATCTTTCTTGCAGCCAGTCGACACTCTTCAAAATCATCTTCAGGACAGACGATTCTGTTGCAGAGACGCTGGTTCAGAGTCTGGTTCCACTTACAGACACAGAAGCAAGGGAAAACACAGAATGACTGCCGACTGCGTCCCTGGTTTTACAAAGCAAATACTAAATTTGATTATTCTTTAACATCCACTGAGCGCTGTGCCGTTTTAATAAAAACCAAAAACAACATCCACCGTGCTTTCTGATGCAACAGAGGACAGATCTGTGTCTTTACTTTGTGTGTGTGTGTGTGTGCAGACATACTTGCCGTGACACACACCGTGCACGGCTACCTGGTGATCCATCATGACTCGGTTATATAACATCTTTATCTGTCCTCCCCCCTCCTGTCTGCACATGAACACACAAAGACAAGCATAAATAAAGCCTTCTGTGGGTCTTCGTCTCACGCACACGGATTCTCATTATCACACACACACACACACACACACACACACAGTCGCCGCGGTCGCCCAGCGGAGGTCTTTACCTCTGGCTGCTCGGCCTTCTGTCTCTTCCTGGATGGACCCCAGAGACGCAGCAGGACTGACAGACTGACGTCATTCAGGGTGTGAAGCGCAAGACTTCCGACGTATGCATGACATGAAACACTCGCCGGCGACCGGTGGAAAGACATAAAGGCTCTGTTAGACAGTCGTGGTGGAACATTTCCTCTTATTCCTTAAATACTGAGCTCAGCTGTGTTGTTTCGCACAGATTGATACTGATTATCAGCCACTTCTCCATTTATCAGTATATTTATTGACTGATGTTCGATAAATTAAATGCTCTACTTTTGGTCTGATCAGCCTCTTGTCTGGTCTCAGAAACGTCTCTCAAGCAGCAAAAACTGAACAAGAAACCAGGAAATTAGCTTCTCTCAAGGCTAAAGCTACGCTAACGGCTAGCGGCTAAGTTAAATGGTAAATGGTCTGCACTTATATAGCGCTTTTTTCTACCTTAGTGCTATCCAAAGCGGTTTGCAATGGTGACAGAGCTGCGATGCAAGGTGCTAATCTACCATTGGGAGCAACTTGGGGTTCAGTGTCTTGCCCAAGGACACTTCGGCATGTGGAGGGGCCGGGGATCGAACTGCCAACCTTGCGATCGGCCACAGCCGCCCAGTTAGAAGTCAGATTAACCTGAAGCAGAGTCTGGAAAACAACAGTTAACAAAGCTTCAAGGTGTGGACCTTAGTGGGCAATAAAAAGATAAAGAAAACAGAGAAGAACAGCAGGAGACAAACTGATCAATCTCAGAAGCCCAGTTATGGATGACAGGCTCTCTGCTGTCACATGCTGTTAAAACATGACATTTTATGCATAGCAGTTCCAAATATCGGTTATCGGTCTTTCTAGATTACCAATAATTGTAATAATTACAAGAAAACATAGCGGCCGATCCCTGCTTGTTACTTTTTCCTGTCATCCAGTTATTTAGAATCAGGCATACATTGGTGTTACAGTACGTTAGCAGTGCAGAAAGCATTTTAGCAGCGGTTAAAGAACCACCTGAGAACATAGACATATATACGTAGACGCCGCATTGACTGTGGAGGGACGTGCCTAAAGCTCTGCCATCTTGGTACAGGGCTAGCAGAGGGGGGAGTGAATGTAAGTCTATGGAGGTAAGAGGTACTCCACAATCTTAAAGTAGAATTATTCACTGAATTTTCGACCGATTTCTAAACGGTTTGGTTTGTTAAAAACGTCACACATGTAGCTTTGACACAGGATGCTTGGATGCTTTTGTTCTATTTATGTCTGTCTGTCCGTCCTCCATGTCTGACGTTTGTAACAAACAATATATGTTGACAACTGATGGATTTATGATCACTTTTATAGTGCAAACATGTCATTCCTCTATAGACGTAATGCACTGTAGGGGTGAGTGGCACTGTACCAAGATGGCCGCCGTGTAGGCACGTCGGCTCCAATCAGCAGCAGCAGACAATGCAGCGCCTACGTATATATGTCTATGCCTGGGACTAGTCCAGCTTTGGCCGGGAATGTTTCTGTAAGAGTCTCCAGTGTCTCATGTATGCAAACACCTCAGTCATGACGTCCCGTAGCGGCGCTCCTGTTGCCTAGCAACCCCGAGTGCCAAATTTTTTATCTGAGGATCAGGATGAGACGATGTTGTAATTTTACCTCATTTTTTGACTGAATTTGATCCTGAAATTGTGATTTTTGTTGTTAATATGTTTTATATCCTTGAAGACTTGAGGGTCTTGTTCTGTCCGGTGGTTCGGGACTAAACTGTCTGAGAAACAAGAAGCTGGTTTAAATCTGTTGACATCCACTGATATGAACTTCAGATATTATAAACCTCCACAGTCTCTGGGCTGAGTGTTTCTGATGAGGATCACTAAATACCTGCTGTCTGAACAGAAACCAGATATAATGTATGTTAAACATGTTATCAGATAACTTGGTGGAGCTAAACTAAGAACAGTGAGGAGAGTCATGTTTTCACTGGTCTACAGAGAATCACCACCAATAGAAGCTCCAGCAGCATTTAGTAACCGTTTTACTTCTTCTTCATATAATAACTTAAATAAGGATTAAATATGTGAATATTTATGAATGAATAAGTCATTTTTTGGTGGCTGATGTCAGAAAAAAATCACCACAGTCTCAGTAAAATAGAACTTAAAACTGAAGCTGAACAACTGGAAAGTAAACGTTTCAAACTGCAGCGGCTCATCAGTAACGTTATTAAATCGATTTTTTAAAACAAATTTTAACGTTGTCAACATTTGTATCGTAGCTATCAGAGTGAGCTGTAACACAATACTAATATTTAAAACTAGAATCCTCCACCGCTGATGAATCCATCTTCTAAAACTCCAGCTGTTGATCAACTGTCATCGGCACGCAATGAATCTTGGGATGTTTGGGGCTACGAAGGATCCACCGATGCATCCTTCAAATCTGTGGAAAAGAAGGACGCATTCGTCGGCCGCATTTGAAGGAGTCTTGAAGTTTTAATGAAATGGGACAGCCTTAGTCGCAGCGCTGTGACGAATGCAGCCTTGAAGGATGCAGCCTCTGAACTGGGACACAGCTACAGGGCCAAATCCAGGTTTGTGACGATGCTAGGAGCATAAGACGCCGCTTGTTTTTACATGCAGACAGTGTCCCCATGGGCGGAGTCAAATGTTAGATTCAGCCAATAGCATGCAGTCAGGGGTACTTGGGTCTTCAGCTCCTGGCTAATCAGCTGAGATGACTGGCAGCCGGGGTTCTGGAGCAGCCTCCCAATCCAGCCTCAACTGGGCCCACAGAGGCCATCGCCCCACACCACGGCCTCAAAAGTCCTCCACAGAAATGAGACGACACACAATCACCGGTGGACGTAACAATACACTGTGCAGCAGATGAATGAACTGCATGTTCTTCTCAAGTGTTGGATTTTCACGTCAAACGCTGAAGTTCTAAAGAAGAGATAAACAACACACAACTGATGTCAGCGTACCTTTTGATCCTTGGCTTCATCCACTCTAATCAGCTTAATCAGTATTTATAACAGAAATGATTTGCTAGAAGGGCTTTAGCCGCATGAAGCGCCAGGTTAAATGCATTAAATGTATTTCCACGAACAATCTATTTCTAGTTTCCCTGAATGATAATTTTAGGTACAACGAGGGGAAAATGCATAAGAATCTAATATTATTGAGCGTTTCTGCGTAGTAGAGAACAGAATGGAAAGTGGTGACCGAGAGGTTATGAAGAAAATGAGAATGAGGGAGCGCTCTGGTCCTGCTCTACTCTACTTATAAAAGTTTGAATGTTAATACCCAGTGAAGCGGGATTATGATGGAATAACACACATTCGGTTGCATAATCTCAGTGGACTACATGGCTGTGTGTGTGAGAGCCGAGCGCTGGAGTGATTTCAAAAACAACCAATTTGAGCGCTGACACAGCCCTCTCCCTCCGCCGCTCTCCATCTTTTTGTCCTCGCTGTGAGGAGGCGTCTCCGTGTCTTCTTTTCCTTCCCCTTCCCCGTCCACTCCGTCTTCCTCTCTGGGTGGTCTTGTCATCTCGCATCAGTGTCAGCTGATCCTGACGTTGCCGCTGCTGCATGCAGTTGCCCTGGCAACGGCGGGGTTCGGTCCGGGCACCCAGCCAAGCGGCGAGGCTGGACGTGACCTTCATCCCCTGCGCTGATCACACCGTCCAGGTCAGGCTTCGGTCAAGCCGAGCTTCAACTTTTAAGTGGCCGGCGGTGCCTTCACGTGTGCTCTCTGAATTAAAAGCATCTGCAGGACGAGCGGGAATAAGAAGAACCTGAGCTGATCTGACGCAAAGACAGAAAAACAGACAGGTGGCGAGACAGACAGGAAGAAACTATTTTTAAAAGTGCAATTATGCAAGCGCAGGATACGGCCTTTTACAGCGGAACCACACATCAAAGTGTGTTTACAGGTCTGGGGGTACGACTGCATCTGTGGATAAAAGCTGCATAAAGCCTTCAGCGGCTCCAGAGGGAGCTGTGTGAGAGTTTGAAGAAGAGCTAGGAAGACACTCAGTGCATTGAAAACGTCCAATCCTCCTTCACTGGAGGGAAAGTTGCTCAGTGCGTATGTGGTTCACATGTCCAAAACATGTTCCAGCTTCTTCTGCAGGCTTCCAGAGCATTTCTCATTTCCAGTCAAATCAGCACAGAGAATGCATGTGCCAGACTTGGGCCGACTAACTAGAAAAGCATTTAGAGATCCAGACCTCCACCAAGCAGCTTCAGTCCATCCCAACACAATGTCCCAATGATAAAGTATCATTAAACAAAAAATTCCTGGATCCAAATGCCAACCTGGAACACGACCAGAATAAAACAGATATGCAAATGTCTGATTCCCGCTTTGGGAATTTAGGATTTTCCCTAATTAATATTATTATTTCTGTGTTTCCCACTTTAGACGTTAAATTCCCCTCACTGTGCTAAGTCGTAAGAGTTATATACCATTGTTCCCTAATGAATATGTAAACAAGACGTCCCAATTTACAGCTTTGTGACAGTAAATAAGCACCAGGATATTTCATCGAGATGAAATAAGGCTAACCTTAAGGCCAAGTACGGTGTAGCTCCAAGTAGCCTAGAGTGGCTAAGTTAGCCAACCAACAGTATGGTAGCTTAGCTGCTTTACAAATGTAATATTAGAGCTGGTCCCCAATATATATATATCTGAATATTGGTTGGTTGTGGTGGTATTCAGATAATAATTTTGATATTCGAATAGTCCTGCGTGCTGCCACCGAGCGCTGCCGAGGCTGTAGACCGCCGCCGAGCGCTGCTGAGTGCCGCCGAGCACCGCCGTGGTTCTAGTACGTAGACCTGCCAACTCCGGTGTCAAAAACTCAAAACGCTTTCCAACAGCACAGAGTTTCAACTTTGGGTAGATAAAAATAAAAGCAGAAAAGCCCTCAGAGAGCTCAGACCTCCACCTAGCAGCTTGAGTCCACCTCCAACCCCCGGTGACTCTACTACACAAGGCCTCCCTCGATGTCAGTCTCTCCTTCCTCCAGGAGCACCAGCAGCAGGGTTTGAGTTTGGTCGGGTTCTTTAATTCACAGTTTGATTGGTTTTGTTACATACAGTGGTTGTCTCCCTGTTTTTTGTTAGTGTTGAGCCGAGCTGTAACACTTTCCATGACATTTGATGAAATGCAAAATCAAGTTCTCATTTGGCGAGCGTCGAACATGTATTTTTTCACTGTTTTGCAGCTGCTTCTTTTCCAGTGATTGAATGTGGAATAGACTTAGACTTAGACTTAGACAGACTTTATTCATCCACAAGGGAAATTTTGTTGTCACAGTAGCTCAGAACAGTAATAAAAGAGGAAAAGGACAGCACTAGTAGGATATAAAAAAAAATAATAAAGTAATCAGTATAAAGATAAAAATAATAATAAAATAGAATAGGTACTATCCCTAAAGCGATCTGGAATATGTACACATTTACAAAAAATAAAAATAATTGCTTAGTGATGGAGAAGCTCCTGACTGCAGTGTGCAGTTCGGGGCGGAGCTCAACGTTTGACTCCACCCATCTCAACGTTCCATAAACCAATTGCGTTCAGTCTTACTACATACAGCTTTACTTCATTTTGCAACAGTTTAGTGGCATTCTAACCCTAACCCTACAGGAACGTTCGTATCTAATGCAATTCAAAATGGAACCACATCCAGGGCCAAATACAGGTTTGTGACTATGCTAAGAGCATAAGACGGCGCTTGTTTTCACATGCAAGCAATGTCCCTGTGGGTGGAGTCAAATGTTAGATTCAGCTAATAGCATGCAGACGTTTAGCAGCGTTGAGCTCCGCCCCGAGCTGCACACTTCAGTCAGGGGTACTTGAATAAGAGTGCATCCAGTGATGAACTTGAAAGCTGCAGTAACAACATTTGGCCTCTATGCTAGAACAGAAGTGCTGTTTCTGAGTCTCATTAAAGCTACACAACAAAACCGCGTTTTGCAAGTTCCATTTCGAGGGAATTGTATTTTTAGCTGCATTAACTGTTTGTGACATGCACTATTTTGCCAAAAGTACTGGGACGCCAATCCAGATAACTGAATTCAAGTGTTCCAATCACTTAAATGGCCACAGGTGTATAAATCCAGCCCCTAGACATGCAGACTGCTTCTACAAACTTTAGTGGGTCGCCCTCAGGAGCTCAGTGAATTCAAGCGTGTACAGAGATAGACTGCCACCTGTGCAATGAGTCCATTCATTAAATCAGATGAACGTCTGACCTCTGACCTTCCTGCACGGACTTTGTGGCTTTTTCAAACCAGAAGCTCTTCCTACGACGTCACGTTTACAAAGATCTGCCCTTCAAAACATAAAGGAGAACGTAGCTTAGTTGTACGAGAACACCATATATTTAGAAGACAGTGCTGATACCTGGGTGTTGGCTGAACTATCAGGTGACTGTGTTGCATTATGGGAATCGTAGGCACCAGGATTTGGCAAAGAAGAACAAAGCAAATGCTAATATCACTCAGCAGAGATCACCTCTGTTGTCTTTGAACCATCAGTTTGCTCTTTTAACCGTGGTCATCCCCTGACTTCGACCATGTGATTATTACTGTAACCATGGCAACAGAAGTTCCCTAACCTAAGCAAATTCATATTTTCTCTCTGAAGCCAGTTGTTTTTGTATATAACCGCTTATTCATGTGTTGCGTTGGGAGGTTCATGAAACAGGTTTGTTTTTCTACCGGTGATCTGACAGATGGTATTCTCTCAACAGAGGCGTCAATTAATAAAAACGCTTACATCAACAAACACTGCATTTTTTCATTTAACCCAGAGGACATGCTGAATTTAGTTTAACGGCTCGAGGGGCTGGAAGTCTGTTCCCTCATTTAATTCTGTAAAATCCGCCTGTAGGAGCCTCTTAACTTACCTGTAGTGACACTCTGACATTTTCACGTATAGAAATAGGTTTTATTTGCTCTCCAAACAGAACAGCTGCTTTTACGACCTGGAGTCACGTGTTTCTGATTTTGTCCCCGAAGAAACGCTGCCTCTGTTGTCGTCTTGGTTTCTTGCAAAAGCTGCAAACTGTTTCCCCATCCGCGCACGTCCAGGGAAGGTCGTGCTTTACATAACCAGGTTCAGCAGCAAGAGTAGCGGTTACGTCACGCTGTGATCGCCTGCAAGAACTCCAAGTCCGACGAATGCAGGATCTCCGGACGGACATGCCACGCTGTTTGATAGATGATGTCTGGAAGCTACAGCACAGAAACACATCGTCGGTGTGCTCCTGGGCTGCAAAGATGGAGATAAAATTAATAATAAATAGTTCCCGTCTAATCCAGGCTGGTGCTGCATCAGAGGTTGTTTCTTTTTGATGCTTGTGCCCTTTTCTGTGACACAAACAAATGTGCCATAGACTCAGAGGTCCCTTACTGTTTCCTCTCAGCAAATTACCGAACATCTCATCTCCCCCGAGTATGTCTTTCAATTTTTAAGCTCAAAATACTGCAAAGATGGTTCCTTTCATCAGGACTGAGTAACTCCTGGTGTCAGTTGTTTTAAATGTTAGAGTCTGTAGCTGTAATTGCAGCTGAGCCGCTGCCGTCCACGCCCCCTTCAGGAAGAAGACTCTCTCTGCAGCTACGACATTTCATCCGTCATTTTCATCACTTCTTTGTACTTATTTGATTGTTTGACAACAGAAACAGAAAAGCATAAAACAGAACAGACTCATTTGGAAAAATGGATGGATTCTCAACATGTAAGACCTTTATAGTCTATTTGGCATCACATTGTTCCTGTCTGCAGTCAAAAACAATGTCAATATGTTCTTCAAAAATGTACTGTTAATTTTTTTGTCATTAAATGTAAGAAAATCGGAAGCGATCCTTAAGCTGTCAGTCAACGGTTGTTCTATTTCAATCCAATAAGGATCAAAACAGAAAACATGCAGTAGACGAAAGACATGCAGAAGTTGAGACAAAGAAACATGAGAATAAGCAGAGACATGGGTGATAAAAACACGTTAAGGGATGGAGAATCTAAAGAACTGACAGGCAGACAAACAAACTCATGAGCAGACAGGTAAAGACGGCTGATGGCAGCAGCAAGAGGACAAATGGAAATGCAGGAAGGCAAGACAGAGTCTGACAGAGGAGCAGATGGAGGGAAGAGGCAGGGAGGCCGAGAGACAGGCGGTGACATGGAAAAGGCGGAGACAGAGGCTGAGGCAGGTAGTCGTAGTAAAAGGTCAACGCTCCTGTGATAAGGTGTGCTTGGACAGCATGCTCACAGCGAGCGGCCGGGTGCTTGTCAACACGATAGCGGTGCACTTCACTGGCCACGGTACACTCAGCCGAGCACAGAAGGACGGAGGCATCGCAGTGTAAAGAGCCTTTTAGACGCCGGAAACAACACAAGCATGAACGGGGAGCTGGGAAAAAATGGCAGCGAGTAAAAACTGGAAGTAGTCTGAAGAAAAAAACAGCAAATACATCTGCAGGAGATTGGTATGGTTGTTAATGACAGGAGCAATTTGTTGCAGTCTTCTTCTGGGTGAAGTTATAGTGGAGGGAAGATTGTGAGAGATTGCAAGGAACGATTCAGGAACGAAGGATTATGGTGCTGATATTTAACATGCAGAGGCAGCAGACACACTCAGCAAGAACGAGTACGAATCTAAAGCAAATACTTCAAATACTATATTTAAAAGACGAAATCGACGTATCTAATGCAACTTTATTGGACTGAAACTGTAAGAAAATCCTCACATTTCAATGCCTTTGCTTTTCCAGTGAAGGTCAAAGTGTGCATACATCCCGATCACAGTGAAGTTCTTGCTCACCACAGCTGCTAACATTCATCACCGGAGCCGAGCGTTTGGCAGCAGCCAGGAGAAACGAGTTGTGCCACCTTGCATCACGCTGCCCTCAGTTTCCATCACGCCTTTCTGTTTCCAATCTGAGTCAGGGTTGTGTTGAGGCGATTTCGAGGCAAGACACGTCTTTGATAAACAGCAATCCTATGACGAAGCTAAACGAACAGCCAGCGACTTGACTGAGACAACGAGGCTTGAATTTCAAATCATCGACGTTTGATGATGCAGAGCCGCGACGAACTGATGAAGAAGCTGAGCTGGCTTTGCCTTTTTCTAGGTTATGCAATCGGAAATGAAGAAAGAGTAAAGTTCCTAGCTAGAAGTAGCATCATTTCAACCTTAAGTGTGTCATTCAGCGATGTTTGAGCGTAGAATGTGCACCATAAGTGTAGTTGTGTTCATTTATAGTTCACTGCTTGGCCTCAAGTATCTGCACCAGGTTTGTTATTGCTGAAGTGTGCAAGTCTGTCAGCATGTAGCCCAAAATTTATGACCCCACCTATTATTATTTTACAGCAAGGGTGGAAAACAGCCATATATAGACTCACTATGGAGATAGTTCTGGAGTCTATCAGGATGCACTAAAACTGTTGCAGAGAAGTGGGACTGAATGCAGGTTGGAGGCAGGTTGCAAAAAACACCAGCTAAAAAAGGCTTTTATTACTTAAACTGATGCAAGATACAGATGTCTAGGCAGGCAGATGAAAAAACATGACCAAAGGCAGAATTCTGAAGACACATTAACTGAGGCACAAAGAACAAGAAGGAAGAACATTGATTGACGTACAACGTAAAGACACAAAGCATGGACCATGAGGGACGTCATTTATAAAGCCGTAAACCGGTGTTATGTCGGAGTGTTGAGGTGAAAATGGTAAGAAAGCAAAGATCTCGGTACACCTACAGTCACACAACAGGCCAAAATGGGTTTAGAGATTCAAAGCACCTTCACATCTTATGGAGTTAACTGAGGTGGTTTGAGCATCATTAGGATGCCTCCTATGTGTCTTTGGAGGATTTGTGGGGGTGTCTAACTGGGAGGAGATGTTCCAGCCTTCACCTATGGTCATGAGTTTTGGGTAATGGACGATACAAGGAGCCAAAATGGGTTTAGAGATAGAGTGTAGAGCTTGGGGATAAGTCAGTGCATCTTCACGGTGAAAGGAGTTAACCGAGGTGGTTTGAGGATCTCATTGCTTCCTGGGTGTCTTTGGAGTGTGTCTTTTGTGGGCATGTCTATCTAGGAAGTATAAGACCCAAAACTTGCTTAATTGATCTCATCTAGACCGGGAAGACACTGGGATCCACCAGAAGGAAGTGGAAAGTGTTAGCTGGAATGACCTGCTTAGTCTGTTGCCACTTATCCCGGATACGAAGAGAAAAATGGATGGATGGATGCGTGATTTTTTTAATGTAAATGTAACCGGGTGATCAATTAAATGGGGTTAACTCTTAAAGCCACCAGTCGGCACTCTTGTTTTTGGGGTAACCCCCTCTGACCACATCAGATTTTGGGTCTCCACGCGACAGACAGCGACAGTGACGGAGTTCTCTTTCCTTCCTGAGCGACATACGCACGGTTGGGCCGGCATTCTGATCTCCGGTTGTCTAAGAAGCTGGGAGGCTGTTAGGAGCTGCCGCGCTAGAGGCCGCGCCTGTTCATTAGGTCGGATGGGGTGAAGGCCGCATTGTTGGTAGGACATTTGAACTGTCTGTAATTACATTTGTATCTGTAACGTTCCATACAAAATATGTGAATAGGGAGATTGTGTTGGGGGTGGACTGAAGCTCCTTGGTGGAGGTCTGAGCTCTCTGAGGGCTTTTCTAGTTAACTATGTGAAACTCACTTTCAGCGAAGGACCGCCTCTTTCTCCAGAGGGGCGGCGTTTTTCTTTAATCCTCGTGTTTACAGGAGCTGCTCTGATCGGAGTCGCCACTTCGGACATTTTCATAAATGCAACGTGATGTATTAGTGACCCGCTGTTCTCTGACCAGCCATTTGTCTGTGAGACGTTGTGGAACGGACTCTGGTGTTTAATGCATAAGCAGCTGGAGCTTTTCTGCCAGCTGTGTGCCGTGGTTACACGTGAAAAAAAACTCAAAATGAATCACCACATTTTCCTGTGTGCAGTTGTGTGTTCGCAGCGCAGCGTGTCGGTGTTTGTTTGCTCTCATTTAGCGTGCATGTCCCCTATGGCTTCTATCTATGGAAGCAGAGACGTGAATGGAACCCTGAGAAGCAGCGTTGATTACACGGTGTATCTGCCGCCTCGACGAACAGAGGGAAGGGGAAGCACGGTGTGGAGGCAACGACAGTCGGACACAGAGGGAAAGAGGAGGTGGGAAAGATGGAGGAATAATAGCAGCAGGAAGAGACTAATAAATACAAACAGGGGAGAAGGTTCTAATTAAAAGGTGTTCTTCAGAGGAGGGGTCACTCTGCCTGTTGAGTTCATTTCCAGTGGTGAGCAGAATTGAATGCTCACCACTGGATTTACTGGAGCTGCATGTGTCGGCTTCACTGAACGTTAATTTAAGTCAATATCACGGGGAGGTTGTCTACAGCAGTGTCTGCAGTATCTTTGTGTGCAGTAGCAGGTTTAAGCAATGAGTCAAACCCCACAAAGCATCAGTGTTTCTACACCAACCCTGCCAGTGTTAGCTCAGCACAATGAAAAAGAAAGGTTCGACACAGGAAATACATCAAGAAGCACTAAACGGCATCGCATTTTCAAGTAAAGCGAGAAATAAAACAACTATTAGAAATAATTCCCGAAATAATTTAATCAATCACAGTAGATAAACCAACACAGAGAGACCAGTTTGGGTTTTGTTGAATAGCTCTCTTGTGACTCAGTTCAATGCAATATTATGCACTCCGGTTGATGGAAGCGGTGTGGAACGACCACGGTTGGCTTTCTCCGAAATGCCTGGGCAGGTTGACGCCCAGTGGATCCCAATGGAAGCAAATCAGACTCATCAGATTGTGAATTTTACAAGCTGTTGAATTTCTAACTTTGATTTTTTTTTTTTTGCATTGAAATCATGCATCCGATTTTTTTAGTGTCCAAATTTAACTCATCAAAATTCCAGTAGCTTAATTTCACTTTTGTTTTTCAATACTCACAAATTCAGAGTCAAAATTTCAAGTGTAAAAATTCGAAGCATAAACATTTTGGGGGTGCCCAAATTCGACAGGTCAGATTTGCCTCAAAAAACTTGATCTTCACATCTGCAGACGTAGGCTTCAATAACTGATTCTGGCCTAAGTCAAACCAACGCCCAGCCGATCCAGTAAATAACTAACCAGGACTCTCCGTCTCCGAAATCATTGGAGTAAATTTTTAAGCAGACTTCATCTTGATAAACTGACCATAGATTTATTTATTTATACAACTACACTGAACAAAAATCTAAAGGCCCCATGTGAAATATTGATGCCACATGAAGTGCACCACCCAAAGTGAGCGTATACTGTCTGGTACTTGTACTAAATGGATATTTCTCTTGATTAGTGTCCCAAATTTGAGTCCACCACTGCCTGCCTGACATGTTGGGGTGGCCTTTTATTGTCCCCAGTATAAGGAGTGTCTGAGTACTGCTCATTGTGTTGGAGCAGCGTCTGGATATGCCACACCCATGGACTGGATGGAATTAATGCATCACTGAGGCAGTGGTGGACTCAAATTTGGGACACTAATCAAGAGAAACATCCATTTAGTACAAGTACCAGACAGTATACGCTCACTTTGGGTGGTGCACTTCATGTGGCATCAATATAAACATGGGGCCTTTATGTTTTTGTTTGTACCTTAAGTCTGCTTAAGGTAGACTTAAACAGACTTGATGCAGGTTGACGCCCAGTGGATCCCTCACTACATCTGGTCCCGTACCCTTTGGAAGCAGTCCAGATATCTTTGCAAGCAAGGCGGGGAATCACTAAACCTAATCGTATGCATGCTGCATGAATCACAGCGTACTGACGGCTGTAGTTCGTACTTTAAGTAAAAAGAACAAGTGTGATTTGGAAAGCAGCCATTCAGTCCTGTATTCAAGCTTTGCAGTGCATTTACAGCCATTCCAGTGAGTTCTGAGTGGTTTATTTACTCAAAAAGCAAAAGCCAAACAGCAGCACTTCAAAATGAAGTTTTTCAGAAAGTTAAAATCAGTGATGCAGCTCGAGGTGCTACCGCTGGTTCTCCAATGCACATCACACATAACTCGGCTTCTCCTTGGAACGAAACGACGCTCTCCTGGAAATGCCGACTGTGTCTCGTGGTCTGGTGGGACTCTGGCTGGTCCAGAGTCCAGCAAGCTAAACTGATTAGCCAAAGCAGCACAGATGCGCCAATTAACCGCCCCTGGCTCTGCTCCCTGAACCAACCTGCCCCAGCTGCCCCACAACCCACGAATGGTTTTCATGGGACAGTGATGAAATGTAATCGTCCGCAGTGACTCTGTTCTTCTGCTGTTGATGTATTGTGAATTTATCAGCCAAAGATATAAATAATAAATCATGGTGTCCCTAAAGAAATGAGACGAAAACAGTTTTGTAGATTGAATTTCAGCTCAATGGAAGAAGACATTTTGTCCACCTGCTGACGACGGTGTGGAACGAACACGGTTAACTTTCTCTGAAATCTCTGGGCAGGTTGATGCATGTTACAAGGCCTCATCTACGGTCTGACAACTCACCCCAGCACTGCCAGCAGGAGATGGAGGACGGAGGAAGGCTGGACCAGCAGATGATGCAGATTCTCAGGTGACCGAGATCTTCTCTTTCCAGCAGAGGAGCCGTTCTATCAGGCAGCGTTTTTAAATCTGCTACAGTGAAACATACCAGCTCTTCTTGGGTCCTCAGGCTCTGCAAGGTCTAAAATTGAAAGTCCCCAAAGCCAACAAAGGCCTGTTCCTCCTGCCTGGGCTGGAGGGACTTCACCCAGGCCTCCTCAAACGCTCGGTGGAACCCGACGGCCTCCACAAAGTCAAGTACAGAAACCAGAGTCGGAGCAGCGGTCAGGCTGTATGTAGGAATAAATCAGGTTCAGATGATCCACCTTGTTGGCCGCCGGTGGGGACTGAGACCCCGTCCTCTCTCACTCCTTCTGGTGGGAGGAAACCAGATTGACACTGTAGCCCACATTGTTCTCCAGCAGTCAGTGGAAGGTCTGGCCCTGGTACTGGCCCAACTGGACCCTGGTCCCGCCCTGTAGCTGGCCTGTCGGGGCCCCAGAGCCTGGGAGACCTTAAGGAGAAGGGCCCCATTAGGAAGATCATTCAGAGCAGAAAATAGATTAGATTAGATTATACTTTATTAATCCCACAACAGGGACGTTTCTTCGTTACAGCAGCAGAGAAAAAGCAGAAAAAAAACACACAACATACCCTATACATAAAAAAAAGAATAAACAATCTACTATAAAGAAACATTTTAAATATACAATAAGATACAACAATAAATGAGGTATATAGTAAATATATGAGGTAAATACATTAACGACCCAGTGATTAGAACTTACTTTGCTATTATTTGCTAACCATTTTTATCACAAGTCTCATCAAATTATCACAGATGCACCTTAAATATCTCAACGACTTGCTCTCTCTATGCATTCATCATCTATCTATATATATATACTGTATATATGCACTGTGGAGGGTTAACAGCATGAATGTTTGTCTCTAATAATGTCAGTTATGGAAGAACAGGTTGAAAACTGTCCATCTTCTGTCCATGATAAGACAGTTGACATTTTTTCAATTATTTTCAAATGCCCACTTAAAAAATACGCCATGTTAGCTCAATGTGATTAAACTCAATCAAAAGCGTTACTTCTAGAGCAGTTTTGCACAATTGTTTAATCAAAATAAGCAAAAGGAATCACTGCCGTACTTCTACTGTCTTCTGTGAATTTTGCCTGCAGCGTGATTCTGTTAGGCAGGTCACATGACCTAATTGGAACGAATACGCTCTGCTGTTGGTTTGCCAAAAGTCCGGTACTCTGAATTGGAACAAGCAGGCCATCTGATTGGCCGAGTGGAAGAGATGCTGCACTCTGACAGCATCGTGACCAGAGGACCCAGGACATGGAACTGGTCAGAGACTGGAACAACTGGAACAGACTGAGTTTTGAGTTCATATCTGGTCCTTCTCTCCTGCTCCCTGTAAATGTGAATGTATGACAAGTAGAACGACTGCGCAGTGAGTTCAGTGATATTTACACTTATTCACATCTGCCTCAGCTGCCTGTCAATCACAGAAACAGAGAGAGTCTTCTTCCTGAAGGACAGCAGCTGCATTTGAAGCTGAAACAGGTTTAGAACTCGACTGAAACCAGGAGTTACACAGTCATTGCAAAAACCAACCATCTCTGAGGCATTTTGAGCAAAAAATCCAAAGACACATGCAGGGTTTTCACTAACTGGATGGAAAGAGGTGCAGTATGAGGCGTTTAATACAACCTCAGGGTAAACTGCCAAGGAAAAACTTTAAAATTCAAATTGAAATGATGCGTTCAAATTCAAAATCTGCAGTCGATCAGCGGAGGTGATGTTTAGAAGCACTGCTGCATGAGTGGATATTAGTAAAACACGTCGTGCTAATTAGTATTTTATGTATCTTGTAGAGTTTCTGTCATGATATTTAAAAGTTTTTGTCATCAACTTTAAATTACTCAGCTGAAATTGTGCAATAACAACATAACAGGGTCTTCAACACCAATCTTATTTCTCCTGTGTTTGATTTAATGGTGTCAGTAAACTCTGTCCTGTTGGATACACAGCATAACTTAAGTGTGGTTTCTCGTGATGCTGCACCAACCCAAAGCGTGTTGGGTGAGACCTGCTGCTCTTCACGTGTGTTTAAATCGAGCTGTGATTGTATGTAGACAGCAGGTTTCCAGGCTCCTGGTTTTCCGACGCTGTAAACTCTCGCTGCCCTGCATCTCCTCGACTGTCCCCCCAAGCCCCGCCCATATTCCCTCATCCGCATTTCGATTGGTCGGTGTGTCAGCAACAGTCTGCCCTCCCTCCCCTCCTCCTCCATGCCTCCCTCCCTCCCCTCTCTCTCTTGCATCCTCCCTCCCTTCCCCTCCCTCCCGCTGTGTCTTTCTCTCCATGCAGCTTCGCCAGTGAATGAGTCCAGTCAGACACAAGCTGTTAAACAGTGCAGCCTCCCTCCCTCCCTCCCTCCCTCCCTCTCTCTCTCTCTCCTCTTTCAGTCCTTTTCCCGTCTTTCGGAGCAGACAGTCAGTGGAGCATCGGCATCAGAGCGACACCGGACCGACGGAGGAGACGAGAAGACCTCGCTGACAGCAACACAACACTCAGATTATCGCAGAGCATCAGCTGTGACACCACAGAAGCAGAAGCAACAGATTGCCCTCAGTTGCAACAACCTGATGTTCTCCCAGGTGGTTTGCGCTCGGGAACGAGGCAGATTGGCACCCACAGCCGGCATCTCCTGGGGTTTTGAAAGTCGGCTTCTCCGCGTGAAAGAAATGCTTCTGCTTCTCCGTCCAAAGCAGGAGGAGATAACGGCGCCGAGCGACAGGAGCCAGAAGCTTTGATCCGGGCGGAGAGCAACACGTTTCACGCTGGGCGTCAGCATCACCTCTGCCACCAGCGTCTCCTCCCATCTTCCTTCCATCATCGGGATCTGAAGGAGACGAGGCATCCAGGCTCTGAATGCACAAACAGGAGGCGGCAGATTGACATGCAGAGAGCAGAGTTGAGAGAGTTTTGCCGTGAAACAGAAAGATCAGGTTTCATCAGCGTGAAGACGAAGGCAAGATCCAGCAGACGCCAGTGAGACTCTCACCTCCACTTCTGAGGACAAGAAACGGGTGAAGAGGAGGAGGATGTGCACGAGTGTCAACAAACAAGAGGCCGAACACTAGAGGAGAGATGACAGGAGAGAGATCCAACCCTGCTGCACACAGTCACAGATAGACATCATTCATCAGAGCACTTCGCTGCTTCAGAAGTGAGAAACTTCCTCTGTCTCGCAACTCGTTTTGCATTTCTAGGATGTTTTTGCACCAGCGGAGGTTGCATCTCGTCTGACGTCCAGAGAAAGAGGAAACATCAGAGTCTGTCTTTGCGCTGCCGGTCGCTGCGAGTAAAGTTTCCTGCACCGATTCTGGTCGGTGTGAGCGTCTCGGGGCTCCTGTTGGACTCTTCTTTCCGGGGTGAGGTGGATCTGCCGTGGGGGGCAGCTGACAGCCATCCAAGACGCCGCGAGCCGTACTCCGCGTGAAGAATGCCCAGCCGCGCTTGGCCAAGCCGGCCGACCCGGGCCCGACGGCGGGCCTCTACATGGAGAGGTCGCAGAGCCGCATCAGTCTGTCGGCGTCTTTCGAGGCCCTCGCCATCTACTTCCCCTGTATGAACTCCTTCGACGAGGACGATGGAGGTAAGTGGGAGCGAACGCACACACAAGACTGAAAACACAGAAGCACTTTATTTATCACCCGTCTGCTGGAAAACCGATGCCACAGGTCAGGAACTGTGTCAGTTTGTCTAGTTTCAACATGTGCACATCAAGCAAATACCTTTCGTGTTGCTTCTTTTCGCTATTTTACATATTTTCCATCACCCAAAGTCACACGTCTGTTTCACAACATGTTAAACGTTTGCTCCAATGTGACTTAGAAACAACGAGCTGATTAATGGATTAATCAACCCACAGAAAACGAACCGTCGGTGGTTTCGATAAGAGATGGAAGTCATTTGTCAAGCAGAGATTCCAAACAGACACAGGGGGAGAGGTTTGAAAGCACCACACTGGACTTTGGGAACCTGTGATGGGCATTTTCAAGTGTTCTGACATTTTCTGGAGCAAATACTCTGAAAAGATGACAAGCACTGACACAGATTTACCAGAATCGAATAAACGTCTGAAAAGCAGACCCTGTTGGCGTTTAATAAAGTTAAATACATACATGCACGTCCATTACAGACTGTACATGTTGCATACCTCCATATGTTGGTATTGTTGTGTACGCTGCATGCATGTGTTCATGGTTCTGTGGTTCTATTAGGTTTTATGTGATGAGTCTGTCATTACATCCACTCACAGGAGCAAGAGGCAGATTATATGTAGCGTCTATTATCTAAACTGTCTATATATATATTAAAAGACCCATATAGAATTGATTGAAGGTGCTTAAATCCTCTTAAACATGTCAAAGCCGATGTGACTGAATAACACACATCTCCAGTGATCAAAGTCTTGGATGTGGTCTCGTCATTTTTTCCTCCATGACACAAAAACGACAGACTGTGGTGTATCTGAGGACGTACCTACCGCTGTCTCACTGAGATGAACGCTCGTGATGATGCATGCGTGTGCACATACGTGTGTGTGTGTGTGTGGACGCAGCCTGTGCACACCTGTGCGGTTGTGTCGGCGCTCTGTGATGAGATTGTCGTAGGATCAAGCGTTCCCTCAAAATTGGATGCATGGGATGATGTAATGCTTTTTGCTGTGGACTGGTGTTACCGCTGCGTTACGTTACTCCTGATTTCCTGTCACAGTAATCCTGTCTGGAAAACTGCAGCGCCGGATTATCTGTCCTATAGACACTGACTTAAAGGATGAAGGTATGCTGTGTGTGTGTTAAAGTGTTAGCAGGTTTGTGTAGCTGAAGCTGGTGTTGTGCTCATTCAAGACGACGTCAAATGTCAACTTGCATTTCAACATTTACATACAACGGCTCTTTTTAGAGTTGCATCTTTTAACACACATAAAGACAATCACATCTGTACCTTGACAAAATCCACAGCTAGCAGCAGTGACGACATGGACTCATAACTTTTCTTTTCTTACCTCGTGAGCTTTCCTTGCTGATATGAGCGTGAACTCAAAGGTCTGTCAGAAGAAAGAATATGACCCAATCCTAAATGTAACTGAAAAAAAACGTGTTGTTATTGCAAAACCTAGAAATGCCCGACGGACCTCAGAGCTAATTGCGACGCCGTTCATTCACAAGTTTTGATAATTTAGTCGAACATTAGCAGACTTCTCTTCTTTGCATGGTCAAGACTGTAGAATTCAACCGCCTGGTTAAGAAAGTTGGTAAAGTTTCTTCGTTTTCTCTTATTCCCCTTTTATTAAGGTTAATTTACTCGTTATTTCAGTTTTAAACTCCACTTCCTGTCACGGTGACACACGACAAACCTGTTCAGAATCAGCTTTCCAGTTGTTTTGCCTCCAGCGTCATAAAAATGACTTCCCTGTCTGCCCTCTTGAGCTGGAACAGTGATTGCTTATTGACTGCAGCGGCTGCCAACGTGAACATTACAGGGCAGACGCAAACACAGAGTGACCAACGGGACAGGCCGGTCTGATCAGGTCTTACAAGTGATGTCCAGCAGATTCAAAACCCGTGGTGGCAGAACATGAACTAATCGATCTAAAGCTGTCCAGTCCCGGGTTCGAGTGGATCCACTGAGATGCCTTCAGGATAATGGGCCGTACAGTGCAGCAGGATTGAAACCATCAGGTTAAACTGTGTGCTGTGATTTTTAAAAGACAACATGTTGAAGACTCACTCGTAAAAAAGCTCAGCTCCCTGGGAGGATGGAGGCAAGAGGGTTTTTACAAACTCAGAAAAGTGGCCTCAAAAGCCCGATCACTGTTCACGCCAAAGAATTCAGTAAAGTTTGGTTTTTGCAAAGAGGTTTTGAACCCTCAGAGATCAGCGCCACTGCAGCTGAGTCTTGCATTATTTGTTAAATTTGTAGGGATGTTTCTTGGACAGATGCTGTGTTAAATATCTGACTTTCTACACAATACCTCAGGAGTTTTATCGCAGCACAGAAGCACGACTTGCAGCAGACATAACTGCAAAGTCGGGGACCTGCATGTTGCACAGGTGTAAGTTTTTGCCCCCTGAAGGACAAACTCTATAATGTCTGGTAGTTGCACCTTATTCTTTGCTGTTGTCTCACCGACATTATCATAGCAATGGCATAAAAATCAGGATGGAGGATTCAGAAACACCGTGCACCGCTTACACCTGCTGCTTCTCAGCAACACGGTTGACTAATTACGTCTGTACAGTTCGATTTTCAGTGAGACCCAAGAGCTGAAACGGAAACACACAAACAGGAGCAGCTGATTTAGAGACGCTGTCATCAACAAGCCATCAGACGACAGCGTGGAGGTCGGTCATGAATCTGCAGCTCGTCTCAGTTTGTGGTTTCTGGTTGCAGCGACTACCTGCTCAGTGTTAACCAGCAGGCGGCCAGACAGACAGACAGACAGACAGACAGACAGACAGACAGACAGGCCGCCCAGTGGAACATTTAGGAGCTAAAGAACCACATATTTCCCTCAGGAGTTCGTAGAGGCCAAAAATAGAGATGAGAGACGGCGAACAGTTGGTTCACATTCACCGGGTGGACAGAAACGCTGCTCCACGTGATCGATGTCGCTCTGGAGCCGCTGAGCTAACGCAGGTTTGAATGTTAGTTTTAAGCGGACGTTCCTCTGTAAATTACATTCCTCAGAGACGTGAGCTGCTCCTGCAGAAACAGAACATAAAGATAGTCCGGACACGATGCTGGAATGTGGTGGACGGAATGTACAACATCACAACCAGGTGCACAAACGTCCTGGTTATTCCAGCGTTGGGCTTCTCATGGTTTCCTTCTCGCATTTATCACAGCAGGACTTGTGAAAACACGCGCACAAACATGAGGACGCTCGCCAAACCACATTTACACCGTCACCTGCCTCCAAGGTGTGTGTTTGTTTGCCGACGCCAGGCAGCATGATGAAGTGCGGCATGCTGGGAGCGTCACCTGTAAGAAAGTGTGATAATATTTTCAACACCGCCGAAGCTCCTTCAATCCCCCGGGTGCCTCCGTCGACACGCGAGCGCTTAAAAAACCGGGAACGCTCGGTCTGAAACAGCAGTTTGGGCGCTCATGCATTCACAAACACAGGTATTCCCACGTCTAGACACATGAATTTAAACAGCGCTCGTGGCTGTACGTGCGCACGAACGCACAGGTAAGTCTCCACACACACACACACACACACACACACACACGATGAGGTAATCAGAGCGGAGCGGCAGGCCGTGGTTTGTGGCTCTCGGTCTAATTAAATGCTAATACGGCTCCTGATTGTGGCTGACTGCAGCTAAATAGAGGCCTGATTGCAGGTTAATTCTCTCTCTCCTCCTCTCCGACTCATCGTCTCTCTCTCAGAGCCGTTTTTACTCCGCGGTTTGGAAACCCTGTTCGCAGGTTAACTCCGTCTTTCCACCTCAGATTGGCTTTTAATTGCTTTACCTCTTGTTTTCCCTTTCCGTTCTTTGCCTCCCTCCGTCGTCCTCGCGTCATTTGTTTGATTTCAATATGTTTCACTGACAGGACAGGCAGGAGGACCGACAGACTTGACAACCACAAGACGAACAGTATAAGTATGTAACACAGCTGTACATGTTTGAAGCACCCAGGCTGCCAAGTGACATAATCATTCAATTTAACCTCCATAAAAATGGCGGCCGCGTCACAAAGCAACAATGTGAATGGAGCAGAAACGTTGGTATAGTCATGACATCTGGAAAGATTCAACCCCTACATTGCTTTCTTACAATTAAACAACATTAATTAGATGCTTCCTTTCCAGCTAATCGATCAGATATAAAACGGGGTAGATTTGTGACTACAGTAGCCCAGAAGACCGAGGAGGAGCTTCAGATATGTGTCGTATTTTAACCCAAACCCTGACGTGTTCCTAAACCCGACCACATAGTTCTGGTGCCTCAACTTAACCAGCCTCTAACATGGACTTATCATTGTGTGAAAGCGTCCCAACAAAGTGTGTTATATTCCTAAACTTGACCTCCTAGTTGAGTAAAACCTAAAAATAACAATTAAACTTGGGTAGAGTTTCACCCATGTTGGGATTTACACCCAGAAATAATCGTCCCAGGATTGTTTTATCTCCATTATCAGACTCCTTGACCCAGAAAACAAACCCTTAGCATCTGGATTCACATTGATATCATCATTAGTTCAATAGTTATTCACCAGAATCTCTTTCTGGGTAATGGTGGTTTCTTCTGGATCCAGCTCCATAGCTGTTGATTCTACAACAGATCTATTGGATCCTCCTGATTCAGCAGAGTCTCAGCTACATGTTGGTGTTGGCTGCATGTCTGGATCTTCATCTGTTACCTTACAGTGATGACCATTCCACAGACCCTCTAGTTTCTCCTGTTCTGGATCCTAGTATCTGGAATTTAACCCGGAGCTGAATCAAATGTTGAGATGTTGTAGAAATTAACGGGAACTTATCCTGTATTTTTAGCCAAGCAGTCTGGACATTTATGTGGAGTTGCATCCACGTATGCATGCACGTTGCCCTATCTCCCAGTGCTAAAGAATCCTGCGTAAAACACTTCCTGGATCCAGACGGTGATCCGGATCAGCACCAAGATCTAATCATCTGCTCCTCGTCCCATTATCCAGCTTTCCTGAACATTTCATCAAAACCCGTCCAGAACTTTTCGCGTAAAGCTGCTAACAGACAAACAAACACTTAACACATGACCTCCTGCTTCCTGTCGTAGGCGGAGGTAATGAAAGCTAAAGCAAACTTCACATAAAGCAAGTCTCCTGGTGCACCGAGGCAGGAATGTCATGGATGTGGAGATGTGGATGTTCATTTATATGTAGAAGTCCTGCAGTCTAGTTTTATTGTGTAGGAACGCATCCTATTTCCTCAACTTTACTTCATCTAACATCACAGTCTGCAACACAGAGAAAAAATATCCATTCAAAATCCTCCCTTTAGTACATTTTTTGATGTACTTACATGTAACATAGTGGCTGTAGTTTCCACCTTTGTACGTTCAACCATCAGATTCTACTAAAAGCTTGCTCCAGATTAGTTTCAATGCTGCTGAGTGTGGAGGAAAAACGGCCGGCAGAAGCAATACATTTTAACAGCTCGGCCGTTTTTCAAAACAGAGATTAAAATAATAATAAGTGTTTCAGGGAGGATTCTTTCCCGCTCTCAGGCTTGTTCTTGTTCATTCTGATCTCCCCATTAATCAGATGGAGAATAAAAAAACCCTCTAATACGGAAGCAGAACTCCTGGTGCCGCTGCTGCTCTGAAGACTAATGGACTTCATAGTTCTTTGTGCTGCCGGCAGGAACCAAATGTTCTCATGAAGCCGGAAAAATTAGGAAAGCTTTCAGAGGATGTTTGTTCCTTTAAGTAGTTAATTTGGGATGAAATCTTTGGGTTTATGGAGATTATGACTGAGATTATGCGTGCACTGTAGCGTCCGATGCAGAGAGAGTTCACACAGGTTCAAAGACACCTTCCTTCCCACTTAGGGAAGTTATGAATGAGATCGTCATCTAAGCACGAGGCGAAATGGCATCGTAAAGCAGCCGAGGTAATGAGATGTCACTTACTGAGGGAGGGTCTGGGGCATTAGCCGTCACCGGGTCGGGGGACGGAAGGAGAAGGAAGCGATGAAATGAGAGGAAGTGCGGAAGAACGAGACGAGGACATGGGGGACGAACGTGAGCAGAGCCGGGGCCGACGGCTGAGCGAGCACAAGTGGAAGGAGGGTATTAATCATACATAAACCAGGAGGAAACATCCAGGGAGGGGTGGGAGGGAAGGTGAAAGACCAGAGAGAGGAAGTGCGAATTGAAAAATTAAAACGGCTCAGTCGGCCTCTTCGCTTGTTATCGTCTCTCGTCGCTTCCTTCCTCTCGCATCTCTTGTTTTTCGAGTCGCACGGAGGGAAGAATGTAAAGCGTAGATTTGCAAATCACACCGTGGAGCCCGTGTGTGCACGATGATGGCATTCAAATGAAGACGACGGCGGGAGTCTGGCGAATATGCGTGATAATGTAAAGGCAGGAAGATGCATGGAGCTGATGTCAAAGATGTGAGAAAGGATGGGGGAGAACAAGGAGGAGAGAGGTCTCTGGTGAGCTTCTGAGCCGGAGAGACGACCCAGAAAAGTCAGGAGTAAAAAATGGACTGCCAGGAAAGGAGGTCTATTCTATAGGGAGGTGGAGGCTGCAGGTGTTCATTTGTTATACTGAGCAATATGGCAGCAGGGAGGAGGAGGGGTTCTTCGCTGTGTTGTAGTTTGACGTTGGGACAAAGGCTGTGGCTGCTGCTTTAACACACTATTTCTCACCGGACAAAAGCTGCTTCGGGCACATCAGCAGCGCCGCACGGCTCGGAGAGGTTTGATGAATTAGAATTTCTCTCCCAGAGATTAGAATGCAAATGATGGCCTCGTTACCGGACCGGCGGCTCGGCCTGTGAGAGGACGGAGCTCCAGCGTCCAGCTTCTTCTGCCGCTCGCTGCTTAGTGAGGGAATTTCACTCGGAGGGCCGGTTCAGACTGAACACAAAGCAAACCTGTGTGTTTATTTGCAGTAAAAGTCAATATCCTGACTGTGCAGAACACATAGTGATACATGGCCAAAGAAGAGCCTCAAAGTGGACCCGAGAACTCAGGGACAGAACCGGAGAATTATTCCTGAATCAAGTGGGCTAAGATGTGCAAACGCAGGAGAGACGCCTTTCACTCAAGTATAGCGACCAGAAAAGTCTAATCATCATCATACATGGTGTCATTCTGTGTGAAATATACTCTACTTGTGCAGGTGCATCTTCGTGTCCAACCCCTTCCTCTGAAAATATCTTCAACTAATCTGCAACGGTGAGACATTCAGTCTGGCCCAACAAGATCCACTTGTAGTGACCAGAACATGAATAAAGACTGTTTTATGATCACCTTTAGACGCTCCAAGCTGATGAAAGACTGTGGCGTTTATTCAAACCAGACCACGATCTTTTGCGATGAATGTCGAACGTTTTGTGCGCCCACCATCCACCCCAACCTCCTCTCCCATAAACTCTGATGTAGTTTCTAAATGTGGCGATTAATTCATTCAAAACAAACAAACACAAAAACCCAACAAACACTGAATCTGAACGGGATCTAGCTTGTAATTACGTTGCATCTGAATGCAATCGAGGAAATAATGTGCAAGGTTAGCTTAGCCACCACCCACGCTGTTGCGTAGAGACATGTGTGAGACTGTTACGACCCAGTCAGCTAAATAAACCAGGAGTTGATGGTTAAGTGAACAGGCGGTATCCAACGAAGTAACCAGAGCTAGTGGGTGCTAGCCAAACGAAGGCTGACAGAGTTAGAAATACTAGCTAAACGAGAACAACTAGACTCCTCAGCCAAACAACAGCAACACCCACAACTAACAAAAGAAACCAAACAAATGAAACACAACCAGTGAGAGACGAGTAACTTCCAAACTTAGGCTACGTCCAGACTGCAGGCTAAAGTGACCCAAATCTCTTTTTTTTTTTTTGCCCCTATACGACCTGTATCTGATCTTTTCATGACAGTCTGAACAACACAGATCCGATTTTTTCAAATGCGACCCAGACCACTTGGATATGTGGTCCTAAATCTGATACGTATCTGATTTTTAACCATGCGGCTTCTGTCTGAACGGCCAGGTAACATTTATCCGACCCACACGTCACTTATACACGACAAACGTCTCTATTCTGTGTTCAAGTAGGAACAAAAACAACAACCATGGTGGACGATAATGTGGAGTCCAGTCAGTGGAGGTTTCAGAATTCATTAATATTTGGGGGGACAGCTCTATTCAGGACTAACTCCAGGGGCCTTGTCAGAACCAGGCAGTTTTAGAAAACACTTCCAAAGAAATGGCCGAGTGTGGGTATAAACGGTACTGGATCCAATGCCGAAGGAAAATAAAGAGCCTCCGAGCCAAATATAAGGAGGCTAAAGACTCAAATGAAACAGCTGTGGATGTGTTGCCGGTCCACTTTACGAAGAGCTGGACCTCATTTTGGGAGATGAGCCCAGCGTTCAGCCGATAGAACTGCTGGACTTTGCTGTGTGACGTCGTCGTGTCCTCTTCTGCGAAAACTTTTAGGTCGTGTGAAGTTCACAGGAGATCAGATACAAGCCGCATTTAATTGGAAATGAGAACGAACTCACAAAAAAATCAGAATTGAGCGTTAAGCCCTGCAGTCTGAACGTAGCCTTAGTTAAAAGCTGAAAACACAAAGACACGAGAGGCACCGAGGCGAACTGCCCACATTAAATCCCAGCCGCCATAACTGTGAGGTTGGTGGTGGATTTATAGCCAGGTGTGATGATTGCTGGAGTCTTGTTGGAGGAGGAAACCAAGTGGTGGACCAGTCAGACAAGAACAAGGGCTGGAGTGCAGGTCTTCAGCTCCGGGCTTATCAGCTGAGATGACCGGCAGCTGGGGTTCTGGAGCGAGCTCTTATGGGGCCACCTCCCTACACAAAGGCCTCAAAAGTCCACCACAACAGCAAGACGGCACACAAGCACCAGGGACCATAACAGAGACAGGTTTGTCAGTTTAGATCAGGCCTGATTTTGCATGTATTCGGCTGTTGGTGGCACAAAATGCAGTGGACGTAATGCAGTCGGCCTTTAAAGGTTGCAGCGACTCGATGAGATGTAGATGATATGTGCAGCTCGTATGTATTAATATAGCATCCTCTCAGCGTAGCAGTGAGTTGGTCCCATCTGGCACCTTAAAGCTTCCCTGTTGTCAGTGATAGATAAGCGACATGGTGCAGATTCGCCTCCTGAACCTCCCGTAAAAAAGCCATTCTCCGTGTACGCCATTTACATCCGCAATTAGCTGATTTGCTGCTGTTAAACCGCTGATGTCCTTTTAAATGCCCATTCAAAAACCTCGAGAACACACTGGGACTCGAACAGAGGATGCAAAGAGGGAAGGATGCATATGGAGAATTAAAGAAAAGGGAAAAACGATGCACTTCCAACCGACTCCAGCGTCCTGACAGGCTGCATTGTGACAGTCTGAGAGCAGGAAGTCAAGTTGACGTGGGCTTTAAGAGGAGACAAAGGCAGACGAGACAAGCGCCGCGATGCCTCTTCAAACATAGTGTTACATAATGAATGAGAGTGTGATTTCATTCTTAATGCCGCAGCCGGTTAACAGCCGTGCTTTGTGTGGTAATGACAGGAAATCACCACGAGGCAGTTTGAACGTGTTGATCCGACCGGCTTTGACAGCCACCTCTCATGGTCTCTGATGAGGTTAAATCCTCCCTGTAACTTGCTGCGACACGAGTGTAAATGGAAATATTAGTTGTGAGAAGGCAGAAATACGCAAAAAGGCCCGTCTTAGTCATTTCCTCTCACGTCTTTCTCAACGCTTCACTCCTTGGGTCATTTTAAAGAAGTAGAGTTGCATCGCCTCCATCGAGAGGAGCCCCGTTGGAGGTCTACCAGGCAGGACCCCGAAAGTCAACTAGGAGCCACTGGAGAGACTTTATCTCCGGCTGGGGATGTCCTGGGCTGACTTGGAGGACGATGCAGGGATGCAGCGACCCTGATTGGATTAAGAAGACGGATGGATCACTCTCCTCTTCAGTCTTCACACCTCATCACCTCTAATTTCCCGCCTACTCTTTCACCTCCTGCCTCCCTTGTGGTGATACTTCCTGCGTTATCTCTCCTCTCACTCCTACTTTATCCTGCCGTGACCCGACGCCTCACCTCCGTGTCTCTATTTTTCTGGGTTCCCTTGCTTTATACGCCCTGCGCTGTTAAAAATGCCAAAACCTCAAGCAGAAACTGCGGTTTAGAGCAAATTGGCCGTCTTCTTTATGAGTTCACTGACACTGTACTCACCACAGTAAGTGCTGAGACCAAACAGACCAGCAGACAATTAGACTCGCCATCGCTGAAAAGGCACAGATGCCCCTGATAACATTAAATACAGCACTGATGCGTTCAAGTGTCCCAGTAAATCAAAGGCACTTCCAATTTCCAGTGTCCTCTTTTACTTCTACATCTAGTTCTGGCAATGAAAGGATGATGAAGGCTTTAATGGTGATGTTCAAGGTTAAAATTCTAGAAATATGACAGTCTTAGTTGCAAACAGTGAGTGTAATTTTTAGTCGAGCCTGCACTCATATCTAACCTTAAAGACACACTTTGTGAAACGTGGTACATGAGAAGATAATCTCTAAGGAAAAAAGCTACAGGCAGCTCAGCACAAAGACTAACTTAGACCACATTCTTAGAAAGTTCTGCAAAGTTCTAGGAAAGTCTTGAAACTTTTCTCTTTAAAGGTAAGACGATGTTCTCCAGAGCGACCGCTAAAACATTAATATTCCTAAAACATTATGTGGCATCGATAACGTCCTTCCTTTGGTGTGTTGTTGTGGTAATGATTTCAAAAAGATCAACAAAACAAAACCCCCAGAACATCTTCAGAACATTGCAGGTAAAAAAGCTCTACCTTTGTCAAAATATTATTCTGTCATTTGAAGAAAAAAATCTTTTGAACGCTGGTTTAAGAAGAGTCTTCGGTTGTTATCTCCTGACGTTGCAGGTGATGTTAGCTCGTGTTGCCAGAACGTTTCCAGCTGGGTAGGATAGCCTGGCTTTGTCCCCATCATCTCGTGCAGATCTCACAAACTTCCCTTTTGAGTACAAAAATAATCCGAGCTGATTTCCAGATGCTGTACTGCATGAAGTAGCAAGAGACTTGACCTTGCCTGCACTTTCTGATGCCTTCATTGTGCTTAAAGCTGTGATAGCATCTAATTACACTGAACAAAAATATAAAGGCCCCATGTGAAATACTGATGCCACATGAAGTGCACCACCCAAAGTGAGCGTATACTGTCTGGTACTTGTACTAAATGGATGTTTCTCTTGATTAGTTTCCCAAATTTGAGTCCACCACTGCCTCAGTGATGCATTAATTCCATTCAGTACATGGGTGTGGCATATCCAGACGCTGCTCCAACACAATGAGCAGTACTCAGACACTCCTTATACTGGGGGCAATAAAAGGCCACCCCAACATGTCACATGTTGACCAAAGCAGCAACGCCTCAGATGACTCCGGTCATGAGGGAACGTGTCATTGGCATGTTGGAAGCAGGAATGTCCACCAGAGCGGTCGCTGTGCAGCTGAATGTTCACTATCAGATGACAGGACGTTTGAGAGTTGGTTTCCAACAGACGGGCAGTACTGCAAATCCACCTCATCCACGTCGGCCACGTGTGACCACCCCAGCACAGGATGGACACATCCGGCTTGTTCACTTGTGGGATGGTCTCAGACCAGCGACACGTACAGCAGATGAAACCTTTGGTCTGACAACAGACGCATCACACCAACATGCCAATGACACGTTCCCTCATGACCGGAGTCATCTGAGGCGTTGCTGCTTTGGTCAACATGTGACATGTTGGGGTGGCCTTTTATTGTCCCCAGTATAAGGAGTGTCTGAGTACTGCTCATTGTGTTGGAGCAGCGTCTGGATATGCCACACCCATGGACTGAATGGAATTAATGCATCACTGAGGCAGTGGTGGACTCAGATTTGGACACTAATCAGGAGAAATATCCATTTAGTACAAGTACCAGACAGTATACGCTCACTTTGGGTGGTGCACTTCATGTGGCATCAGAATTTCACATGGGGCCTTTCTATTATTGTTCAGTGTAATTCCTCACAATGCTCCTTCTCTCCACCTTTTCTTTGATTATTTCATGACCTGTAATATTTATGTAGGATCGATATCAGTAACACCAGTGTTCCTCCTTGTGGTATCATGTTGCTAATTGGATTAAGATGGAAAACCTGAACAGCTTAGATAACTACCTGATGTCTTTATCAGATCCTATTGCTGAACATAATCAAACGTAATAGTGTTGTAATTGACTTACATCACATCAGACACCTTTTAACAAACTTCCTGTCACCAGATGCTCCTTATCTTCGCTGTCTGTGCTGCGGTAGGTAATTGAATGTAAAGATGCACATTAGCGCTGATTTAATTTTCTTTCGGAATGTGACTGCCATGTAGAACAGTTCATTAGTACTTGCAGCGGAGTTCAAACTGTCTGACGGCTGCAAGTAACAACTCCCTCAGCTCGAATGTGCTATTTAAATGAATGTGAGGTGCCTTTATGGTGAGGCATAAAGCTGCACCGACTGAAACAAACGCTTCACATGCAGTGTTTTTATGGCTGCCCGTGCAGTAATTACGTCGCAAGATGTTGATTGTGTCTCACTGTGTTCATGAATCTTCGGAGAGAGTTCGAGATCACGCGATTTGCTGCCATCCCTTTGTTTACAGTCACACTCGCTGGTTTTGGTATTGATCTCTACAGCATTTATTTTGCACGGCTCAGTGTTGGTGTTTGAGGCTGTGTGGGTTCACCAGCATTTACAATCTTTCCTTTGCGACGACAACTTGAGAACAGGGTGTGTTTCGCTTTTAAATTACGTCAATTGGTTTGCCAGAACAGGTGCAGACGTCTCATTTTAATCCGTAATGCTGTGCAACTCGTTCTCTGCAAGATGTTTTTCTGAAATAGGAGCCTGAAACCCTGATTTTTGGTTAAAAAAGGCTGTCAGCAGTGGCTCTCACAGTGAAATATGAAGCCTAATTTCCTCTAAAAGTTCTTTTTCGGTGCATAATATTTCAGATCGCTCACAAACCCTGTCAACATGTGGACCTGTTGCATCATTCGGCCTGTTTTCCAGCTGTTGTTTGCTCGTTGCGACAACTCCATGCGTGAACGTCCTGAAGCTCTGACCGCCTCCATCATTTATCAGTGTCCTGTTTTTCAAAGCGGGGAGAGGTAATTCAGAGTGAGTCTTCCAGCGGAGCGCACAGTGAAATATCAACAATCACAGCAAAGCCAAGACGGGTTGTCATCTGATACGATAAATGTTTTAAACCTTAACAGCTGTTGGGCCACCAGAGTGTATGAAGCACTCAAGAGGAGGTTGGATAAGGTGGGTCAGCTCGGATGTACTTTGAAAAAAGAATCCCAGTGATGGTTACTGCCTGCACGAAAAGAAATTTTTTTTAGGTCAAGTTTTTTGTGTGCAAACTACTAAACATGGTATAAGTCATATATTGTGGAGAAGGTGTCCTTAAAAATGCCCCGTCGAGCCAATATAAAACCCTTTCATTACAGATTTACTTGGCTTTTGAAGCTCTTATGGAGACATTTTCTAATTTCATCAAGTCTTTGTTACGCATGAGTCTTCAGAGGGGGCTGTTCATTTCCAGAAGTCCTTGCTCAGGCATTTTCCTCATTGTTGGAGCGTCTTCTTCCATTCTGGACCGCTCATTCCTCCCCGCTGCCCTGCAGTCTCAATACAGACCTTGGCGGGAACAAATCAGCACGGTGCCAGCTGTAATAGAGGATAGAGGATTCTGCTGTGTGTATGTGTGAGTAAGTGCTAACACAAGTGCTTTCTGTGTGTGTCTGCGTGAGTTCCTCGTCAAAGATCGAGCCAAAATCATGTTAATTTATTTCACTGGAAGCACCAACAAAATTGGTCCCCCTTAAAGTGATTTATTCCCCCTGCAGCAACACAGTGAAACTGTCCAGTCATCGCTCCCAAGTAGAAAACAGGGAGACACGGGACACACAAGCCAAAAGACTGGCCTTTGCAGGGAAAATAGTTTCATCAAGAGCTCATCAAGTGGTAATGTGTTGGACACATGCTACTTTAGTTCTGAAACGTCATTATTTACCAAATTATTCAAGCTTTAGTCTGATAAAGACCAGCAAGGGGGCTGTTCTTACAAATGTTAATGAAGTTAGTGTCCTTTAAAGAAAAGCCCTTGTGTTGGACAGATTGGGGATTAGCTTTCTAGAAAAATAAATGTCATGGAACAAAGCAAATGTTGGAAGCTGCCTTTTTGATATCACATCATGTTTGTTGGTAAAGGATAGTTTCTCCTTCCCACTGTGAGGGGCAGTTGTTGGGTTTCTCTACCGTCTCAACCTTAATGTGTAAAATGCCTTGAAGTGACATCCAACGATCAGACATAACATCATGACCACCGGTCTAATACTGTGTTGGTCCCCCTTAAAATGCTCTGAACCATTGGACCAGAGGACCTCTCAGGGGGTCCTATGGGGTCTGGAACCACTGGATCCTTTGGCTACTCTGGCTTGTGCAGTGGGGCCTCTGTCAATCCAACTGGTTCCACTGCATCCTGTTGATGCTTGATCAGAATGGGCTGTAGGAAGTCTGGAGGTCACATCAACATGTTGGACCATTGTCATGTTCCTCAACATGTTCCTGATTGGTTGGTGTTGTTTCCATGTGGTGGGGTGCATTTTTCTTCTATAGAACATATTTTAACATTGAAACCACCCAAATATTCCAAACTTAAGGCAGAAAACATTCTCATTGTCAATTTTTTTTAACTTCCTGTTGATCTGACTGTGTTATTCTGCAATAAACTACCCATTAAAGACTTCTCTGGCTCACACCAAGTAGTGGAAGAAAGCAGTTTGGTTTATGGGGGTCTGTCTCTCAATGAAGATAAATATCAGCCGTGTAATTCTCTGGGAGGCAGTTTATCAGTTTGTTGTATTGCTTCAGCGACAGAACTTAATGTTTGGAGGAGCAGAAATATGTCATCTTTCTTTTCCCCCCTCTCTTTTACAATCACACTTCGCTGATGCTGTCAACCTTTCTTTTTAACTCTCTATCTTTAATCTGCCTTCCTCTCTCTCTCTCTCTCTCCATCCTGCCACTCTGTCTTGTTATTTTTCATTTTGGCTTCTGCTTTTCTTTCATGTCTTGCCATCTCTGACAGATTTTTTTTTTCCACGAGTCCCTCCCTCTCTTTCCGCCCCTATCTTCTCTTTGTCTTCCCGTCAGCGTACAACCGCCAAGTTGGTTCTTCTAACACAATAAAACACACCATACATCAGGACGCAGTCTTCCAGCGTATTTAAATCAGAGCACTAAAAAGCACCAGTCTGCATGGAGATGATATGCACTGGAGGAAGTTAAGCCCGTGTAAGTAAATAATATATAAACATCCTGACGTCAGTGTCCTCATATCCTCCCTGCTGCCACTACACTTTCCCAAAGGAGGCCTCAGGGATGGAAAGAGATGACTGATTGAGGCTCAGCCAATGTACTTACAGTGCTACAGACTCATGGCAGGCTCATAACTCGTGGTTACGTTTTGATTTTTACCCTCTGAGTGTATATCTGACCTAACATGGAGGCACTTAACCACTATAGTAAACATTTGTCATCATATAGTCCCACATTCTCTTTGTTCATTAGTCTTTATCGTCGTTAAAATAATACACAAACATAGTTTACAGCGTGGCCCAGTAGACTGGTCCATCACTTAAAATATCTCAACAGCTGCTGGGTGAAATGCACTGAAATTTGCCTCGATTATCAAGTCTTGAGGTGTAAATTTGTGCTAATTTTTGTGTGTCGAGTGGATCGATGGAAGACAAGGTTAAAGGATTTCTTCTAAAGGCCAGCGACTGTAGATGGGATGAATGCGTTGAGGGTGAGTTTGAAGTCGTGGAGGGTCCGGCCAAGTTGGCAAGAGTGGCGAATAGAGGCAAAGAGTTAGAAGGTAGGTGAGGAGCTTGGAGAGAAGTGTGGTCGAGAGCCTGGCTTGTCAGTTGGCGGGTGGAACAAGTTGGCTGGCACACAAGGAACTATTCTAGGAACAGAGAGGAGTACATGGAGAACTAAACTGGAAGTGAGAGCGACCACAGTGGAGTGACAGAGTGGTGAAGGAGCTCGGGTTGATGGACTGCAGGTAGCCAAGACACACAAAAACAAACGTAACACGTGGAGAAGGCAGCAAGACGACAGCCATGCACGACCATCAAACCAGTATTTTGATTTATCAGCCTCCCTGACACACTTTGCATTCACTGTCACTAATGTTAGCATGCTAACAGGCTAAACAGGTGAATGTTTTGAACATGCTATAGGTAGACAGATCCTTTAGATGGGTACTTCCTTGACTGAAAAGCTCACATTAACTGAATGATGCAGGTTTATTGTAGATGTCTAGTTCTGAGATAACATTACAGTTGTGAACAAAGGTTTACGTACACTTAAAGAGCACGTATATCACAGCAGTCTTGTGACCCCTATGACTCATAATTTTCTATGGTGGAATCATTGAGACCCAAGCGTCTTCGTCACAGCAAACAATCATGCATTTGGTTCTTTCATAAAGTTACTGTACGTCTGCTTTTGGTAGCCGTCCCCAAGCTTCTGAAGGGTTTCTAGTTGTATCTTTAACCGATCCTCTTGGCACAGTTGGTATAGTTCAACTAAATTTGCTGGTTTTCTGACACGGATTTGTTTCCTAAGCTCAGTCCACAGGTTCTTGATGGGGTGCAGGTCAGGACTATGGGGAGACCAGTCTAAAACCACTTCAAATGTAGGGTTTGGGGTCATTGTCTTGTTGGAACACCCAGTTGCCTCCAAGACCCGACCTTCTGGCTGATGATTTTGGGTTTGTTTCTGGAGAATGTGGAGGTAATATTCCTTATTCATCAGTTCCACAGAGCATGATGCTGCCACCTCCATGCTGGATTGTAGGTTTGGTGTTCTTGGGCTTGAGGGCCTCACCTTCTCTCCTCCAAACTGTTGCTAAACTTCTGTTTCATCTGACCACAGCCGCATCGTTTGCTCAGCCTCGTCCAACTACGATTGGTTTAAAGAAATACAATCAAGCCAGAGCTTTTTCCCCCTGAAGCAGAATGATAGTGTAGTGCAGCCAGATCATTATACTCTACAGAATGGTTTGGCAAAACCAGATAAGAGCAAGTTTGACAAGGACTGGCCTGTTATTGCCAGCTGACTGGGTTGGGGTATTTCTGAAATGGCAGAGCTTGTGGAGTGCTCCCAGTCGGCAGTAGTGAGCATCTACCAACAGTCATCACAGGAGGGAAAAACCACAAGATGTTGGGGGATGAAACAGAACCAGACTTATCCATCCAGACCAACAGAGAACAGAGTGAAGCAGTAAGACATGATTGATGTCAGAAACTTGGCTCATAAGAGAGTTTAAGTAGTTTCAGCTTCATCTATTTCAGTTTCATGCATATAGCAGCTCATAAACTTTGCTATCTTTGTGTGGTCATTAATCCTAATGTGTCCCTAAGCAAGGCGTCAAACCCTGGCTTCTCCCGGCGAACCACATAAGACGGACTGCACTCGGTACAGTTGCTCCCAGGTGTTCGAAAATAGCATAACGCGCTCAGCAAAACCCTTCATTTCAAGAAAGGTTTAAAAATGCTTATCTAACAATTAAGTAATTAGCTCCGACTCCGTCTTCCGGCCTGCAACGTTCTGCTTTGCCCACCGCTTGTGATGCCAAGGGGTTTCAAGAAGCAGCCTCCTATTCATCTCCAGCCTTAGTCATCGCCCGTCATCGTCTTTAGCACCTCCACCGGGAAAGTCATTTTTTAAGTAAATGCAACTCTTTCAGTGCCTCCCAGGATCCTCTCCCTCTGACTAGCAGCTCATGCCAGATTGTCTCTTTCTGTAATGAACAGGCTGACGGTGACAGAGCAGTTTCGCCTGCTGGATGTTGCGGTGCATCCATTTTATTTATTTAACCGTTTATTCATCCACAGACGGTTCAGGTGTGCAGCATTACCAGTCCCTTTTACCAGACCTTGTTGCTTTACACAGCAGGAGGATGGAGAAAATGTCTGATGATACAAAGACTGAGCTGACAGAGCTCATAGATAGAAGCAGGGAAATGGAAGCAAGGTCTCTATGTAGGAAGAACTTCTACAAAGTTTTCCGAGAAGTATTTTTAGGCGTCTACTTCTTCTTCCAAGGAGTGGGTGTGAGAAATTAGGCCAAGCTAAGGCCAGAGGAGGAGATGCACCCCGACTGCCTTCATTAGCTTTTGTGTGGATGTGGAGGAGGGTGGGTGAATGAAGGGATACGTCACAAGCTCTCGGCGCTGCACGGGAAGCAAGGAGAGCCTCAGATGCGAGTGCAGTCAGGAGTTATGAAACTTTATAAAGGTTTTCTCGGGGGGGAAAAAAAGCTTCCTGACGAGAGAGCAGGGAGCTCGTACGATGCTACAGCTCGCCGTATAGACTGACAGGCCTTGGAGTCGCTAGATTCCTGCCATGTAACACCCCCGCTGTGCTGGAAGTGGATGCATTTGCGATGCTGTCAAGAGAGTTGGACAAAATCCTGCACCGAATGATGGTTGGAGTCGGGGTTGCTGCTGGAACACCTGACTCTGCTTGTGTTTCTCAGCATGTGCAGTTCAGCTTCGTGTTATTTCCCCCCTTATTTTTAGCAAATCTATTCCAGGTAACTAACAGGTTACAACCCAGTCTTCGCAGAGTGGCGTTTCTCTACAGCTAAACTGCATCCCCAGTTGTGTTTTGGTCAGATCACACGTCACAAATATGTTTTCAAACCCCAGATCTTTTCTTTTATTGCTTTACCATTTCTCCTTTTCATCCAGACAGTCATATATTCAACAGGGCTGGCTCAAAACCCAGAAAATGTTGAGAAAGAGTCGAGTTTTAACCCGAGCCGTGATACTTTCAAACGCAGTTTTGGTGCCTAAACCTAACTCCTGGCTAGACTCTGCGGCTCGTTCAAACTGGAAGCTTTCCCTACAACATAATAGGTAAGAAAGTATAGTCGTCTCATGTTCATTTCAAAATGAGGATGCAGTTTATTGGAGACAGGGTCGGCTGGATTGACACGCAGCCCAACATAGATCAGAGGAGTCAGAGGTTTCTTTACTGTTTAACCACCGTCCGTTACATCTGCCAAAACCTTCTGTGACTTTTTGCATGGAAAGTTTAGAATTCAGACAAATCAGGGACAATCTAGTAAAAGTAAACTTAACAAACTCTGCATGCTTCTTATTTCTCTTTTTTCTTTCCGTTCACCATAATGCAGACGCCACCCCATTGTTTTTACCCGACTCCTTCGTAAAGGTCCTGGCAATGAATGGAGAGGCCTTTCTCCCGGTGTGATTGCGGGGTCCGGGACCGAGGGGTCCTGTTGGAAAGCCAGTCTAGCCTTTAGTTCATCCAGTTTGTTAAGAAGGGATTGAACATTTGCTAGAAGGACACTAGGAAGTGGAGGTTGTCTGCTCCTCAGCTGGATCAGGACGCCGGTTCTCTTCCCTCTTCTCTGGCAGCGTTGTCTCCCAGGTAAAACAGGTAAATCAAGTCCAGTTAGAGAAAAACCTGGTATATTAGGATCCGGATTGGGTCTAAGATCCAGAAGAGTTTGCTTATCGTGTTGGATGAGCGCATCGCATGTTAAAAAAACATAAGAAAAGCGTAAAGTTGAAAAGGACACCAAGCGACGGCAGCCAACCTCATCTTATTACCTTTGTCTGTTTTAGTCGGCTGTTAAAGCCATGTCAGATCCACACATCAGATTCTTTAACAAATGTTTATGCAGTTGTGTTTTTTTAAATTCCCTCGAGGACATCTGCGGCCCGTCTGATGCTGACTTCCTGTAGAAAATAGGCCACAAGGTGTGACCTACCTTGTCTAACAGCCTCCCTGTCTGTCAGTCAGTGTGTTGGCCGGATAAGTTGGCTGAACGGGGAGCGGCTATTTCGGTGTCTGCTCTGCTTTCATTAATATCTCTCTGCTGGGAGACAAACTAATGAGTCCTGGCTCTCTGATTGCTACATCACAACTTCTGTGCGTCACTTCAGACACTTTTTGTGCTACATCACAGTGGGTGCTCCACATCGCACGCTGTGAGCTACATTCGCCGCGAACGCAGGAGGCTATTTTAGATTGGAGTGAGATTTTACTTACATTCTTTTCTCTTTCCTTTCTGGAGACACGGTGCAGAGAGGGGAGCAGGCTGGGAGAGATGCCTTTGCTTGTATTTAAATACATTTGACATTTAGCAGTGTTCACCTTTCAACATCACTTGATAAATGTTGTCATATCTGAGGGGAACGATGCTCCTAAACTCTGAAATTAAGCCCTCATAAAAGCATAAACATGATTTTTTTCGATTCCTCTTTAACCTTCACGAGGACACAGCAGCACGGCTCGGTCCGGAGTAGTGGCTGTGAATGAAAGGGGATAAAATCAGGTCGACAGAGAGGGCAGAGGAAAACTTTGCAGTGAGCAACCAGACTTCACATGGACTTAAGAGCCAAAACATCTGGAAACAAATAAACAGCAGCAGCTGGTCACAGAGGGAAAAGTGGTGCGGCTTGGCTTTCTAAGCAGATGCTGGCCGGCCAACATCTGTCTCCTTGTGCCCATAAACACTTGCGTTTCAGGGTCATTACGTAGTGTTCACTGGGAAAGCAACACGTCAACTCAACCAGTTTTCAAAGGAATAAAATGGAAGTGTATAGACAGCCCTAACTTCATGGTACAACACTCAATAAATACCTCTAAACATACTACAGGAACACATTTTAAAGGTCTAATCAATCTTTTTTCTTTTGAACACATGAACAGAGATTTAATTCACCTGCCTAACATTGTATACATCCCCCTTGTGCCACTAAAACACCCCTGACCCATCGAGGTATGGACTTCTGAAGGGGTCCTGTGGTGTCAGGCACCAAGAAGGTAGCAGCAGGTCCTGGAAGTTGTGAGGTTGAGCCTCCATGGATGTGACTTGTTTTTCCAGATTGAGACTGAGATCTGGAGCATCTGGAAGCCGAGAAGACATCCTAAACTGTTTGTTAGGTTCCTCAAACCATTGCAGTGCAGCAGGAAACAGTTCCTTGCTCAAAGAGACCACTGGTATCAGGACATACTGCTAACACAAGGTCTCCATAGTCTGCAACAATTGTTGGTTTAGTGTTATGTGTCAAAGTAACATCCTCTATAATGCCAGGACCCAAAGAGGTTGCAAGCAGAACGTTGCCCAGAACATCACATTGCCTCTTCCAGCTCACCTTCTTCCCATAATGCATCCTGCTGCCATCTTTTATCAGACCAGGCACCTTCTTCCATTGCTCCATGGTCCAGTTCTGATCTACAACTCTGTCTGGTAATGTAGCATCAGGCACCAAGAACTTAAGAGTCCTGGAAGCTGCGAGGTTGAGTCACCGTGGACTTGACTTGTTTCATCCAGATCAGGAGTATTTGGGGGCCAAAGAGACACCCTTTCTGACACCTTTCTACATGTCTGTGTAGATTCTCAGTCACTGATGGGGAGTTTCTGATGCTTTGACTATAAACAGAACAGAATAAGTCTCTTAGATGAAGGTGAAACGTCTTCAAGAACCTACAAGAGAAGAGTCCAGTTAGTTTCTACTGAAGCTTCTAGGACACCTTTCTATCCTTTACGCCAGTGGTTCTCAACTGGTCCAGCCTCAGGACCCACTATGTCTCTATTAATAATGATCATGACCCAAATTTTTGAAGTTTGCTGTTCCTGTTAACAGATTAAGGTTTACTTGGGTGGAGTCTCAACGCATTTTGATACAACTTGGGAAAATGTTGACTTATTTTTTGTTCATTTTGACAGCTTCTGAGCACATTTTGGTTCATTTTTTAGCATAAATTTCTTCAATAAGATGGCAGAATCAAATCTAGAGGTTAACAGTGGGCAACTACTGGTGTCACCACCACTAAATATCCTGCTATTGAAAGCAAACTGTTATAAGAAACATTTCATTTAAAATAAAAGACTTAAAAACACTACTTTTTTGAGGAGGGGCCATGCTTCTGCGACCCTCTAAAAATGGCTTCACGACCCATTTTGGATCCCGACCCACCAGTTGAGAACCACTGCTTTACGCTACAGTCGTTCTTAGTAATGAGTTTGGACAACACCTGCTGCTTTACCGGTTGTCCCTCCTCGCTCCTGGTAGCTACTGACCGCTGCATACTGGAGACACCCTGCAAAACCTGACGTCTTCTAGATGCTCTGATCACCTTAATCCTCACACTGCTTCCAACACATCATCCTCACTCCTTGACAGGTGCAACAACAAGACAGTCAATATGATTCACATCACAGGTCGATGATTTTAATGTTGCAGCTGATTGGAGTTCAATGACAATCCATAGCAACGTACTGTACATTTCTTTGTTCTCTGAGGTGTCCGAGTGCAAGAAGAAACTCTCCTTTTGCAATGTGAGTTTCGTTACAAGGTGACACGTATGAGTCATACGGTAGATTCTATCCCTGAGACACGACTTCTCCCAAGTGAGGGAGAAAAGAGGCCGAGGCAGGCTGTTCTGATGTGGGGTAAAAGACGGAGGACGTAAATCAAGGCAGAAAGAAATAAAAGGATGAAGTATGAAAGTAGGTCCGCTGCAGCGTGGAACAGCTTGAACAGGTGTGTGACTGTTGATTATCCACAACCTGTTTAGTGCTTTCAGATCCCGCAGGTCAGCCATCTTTAATGAGAGTGAATGACTGCAGATGCTTTATTCTACCTGATATCTGGTTCTCGTCAACCCTCGGTAAACCAAACCGTGTCCGCGTGCAGTTCAGGAGCTCAGAACAACTACTTCTGGCGGTTTAACCCCTTAAAACTCGAAGCTGCACTTTTAAATTTCCACGTGAACGAACACACAGCAGCTGCCGATGAAATAAGGTCAGTAAAGGGATGCGGCTGTCGGCGGTGACTCCCTCCAGGGTCGGAGCTGGGTGGCGTGAAGCTGCAAGGACCTGTCTGCCACGACTGCTTTATACGTCTGCATCATCTGGAGACAGAACTGCAAGCAGAGGTCGAAGGGAATCATCGGATGCATCACAAGCACTTGAAAGCTTCCTGAATTGAAGCCACCCGGACCTGTGCACCGGCCCGTACCGACAGCGCTGTTAATGTGCGACGGCGCTTCCGTGGACGAACACATCAGATCACATGGAACCAGTCGGGAAGCAGAGGCAGTAACCCAAATCTGCCAGCGCCCCGTCCCACATGAGCGCGATAGAAATAGCACCGTTCTAGGTCGCTCTTTAATAACTGCAGAACTAACTTCGTACAGCAGCACTGCGCTCAAGAGTGTGTGTGTGTGTGTGTGTGTGTGTGTGTGTGTGTGTGTGTGCGCTCGGCTTCCTAAAGCATTTCCTTTTTCCATTTCGTTGTATTTTATTTGATTGATTTTGCCCTTTATCCACTCATTTCATCGGTTTTATTCAATCAGGAGAAAACACTCTTATGAAAATTACTGCCGTCACATGGCCTCCGTGCTGCTCCGAGTGTGTGTGTTGCCTCTGTGTGTGTTCCTCGCTGTTAAGAGGAAAACATCTTTCCTGTCCTGTCCTAAAAACAAGGGCAACGACCTCCTGCTCGAGCACTTCATTATAAACTTCACCGCCATCAACACACACACACACAGTCAGGACACCTTGAAGCCAGAGATAGGTCCCATAAAGTGCGCCGTGCATCGATTTTGTGGTCTGCTTTGCAACAAGATGTATGTCCCCCGCTCCAAGGAGGCATCGAGTGCTTTTGTCCTTGGCCTTGTTAAAGTGATTTCTCATCCCGGTGCTCGTCCTTCCTCCGACACTGATGAGGTCACGGCGGGACAAACACACAAACAGCTGAGAGGAAAAAATAGAGACGCTCTTATTCTTTTTATATGTTTTTAAGCAAGAAGAGGAAGAGTTTCTAGTTGAATTAAGACAATGAGAACTAGAAGAAAGTCCTGTTATTAAAATGCAGCCACGAAGCAACATGACTCATTTTATAGTTTATTTTCAGACACGTGTTAAAGATGGTATCTAGCTTTTTCTTGTCACTGTTGTTTTACATGCAGACGTTTGGCTTTTTGTGTTTTTGTGCAGCTTTATTACAAAAACAATGTCTATGAAGATCTGTGACTGAGTTCAGCTGGCTAACAGGACTGTAGCTGCGTGTGCAGTAGATATATAGGAAAGGCAGATGCAGGAAAAGAGATCCTTTTCTTCGGTTTTCTTTATTTAGAAAAAAATTTTCACCATAAAATTTAAACAAATTCTGCAAAAAATGGAAAAAAGTCTAATTAAGAAAACAGCAACCAAAAGCAAACATACTGAGACACTTGCAGAGATACAGAAGTCCAGATGCTGAGCAGAAAAATAGAACTTTAGTTAAATTTCCACGATAGAATTAAAACGAATTCTGCAAATGCTGACATTTTTCTGAAACTTAACAATAAAACTAAAACAAACTGTGTAAAAAAAAAAAAATCAAGAAAATCATTTAATTAAAATGCAAACTCATTTATTTTTTAGCTTATCTTCAGACGAGTGTAAAGGATTTGCAGAATGACCAGAATAAACAATATAACGCTTCTTATTTTCACTATATGTGATTATAAAATGTTATTATATTGTCCTCAGCACTAGAGGGAACAGTGTGTTGTTGCAGCAGTGTCTTTTGATGTGTTGGGACGTAATAAAGTTGGAACGTTTGACTTATTTTATGCATATTTACTACAAAAACAATGTCTATGAAGATGTGTGACTGAGCTCAGTTGGCTAACAGGACTGTAGCTGTGTGTGCAGTAGATATATAGGAAAGGCAGATGCAGGAAAAGAGATCCTTATTAAGAAAAGAATTCTGCAAAAAAAGCAGAAAAGCTCTTATCAGGAAAATATCAATCTAAAGCAAACTGACTGAGACGCTTGTAGAGATAAAAAAGTCCAGATCTTTTTCATATCATGAAGAAAAAAATGAATTTTTTGTCAAGTTTTCGCTATAAATTCTGCAAATTCTGACATTTTTCTGAAGCATCTAAAACTGAACCAAACTGCAAAAAAAAAAAAAAGAAAATCATTTCATTAAAATGCTAGCTCTCTTATTTTCTAGCTTATTTCCAGACTACAGATTTGCAGAATGACCAGAGTAAATAGTATGTTTCTTACTTTCTCTATCTACTATATTATGTGCTGTCCTCGGCACTAGATAGTGTCTCAGATGTGTTGGGACATAAAGCAGTAGCTGAATGTGAACAGCATTATTGGCTTTTTGTGTTTGCTTCATGCATTTCTGCTGATTTGCTGCAGAAAGATTGTCAATAAATATCTGTAACTGACCTGAACTGACCAACAGCAGCTGTCTGGACATCCAGTAACACTTCCCAAGTCTTTCACTGCACTCAGTTTGATCCGTTTGTCTCCCTGCAGTGGATACAGACGGCAGGAAGCTGAAGGGAGGCATCCAGAGGAGCACGGAGACGGGCCTGGCCGTGGAGATGCCCAGTCGGACGGTCCGCCAGGCGAGCCACGAGTCCATAGAGGACAGCATGAACAGCTACGGCTCCGAGGGGAAGTGAGTAACAAGCCCTGCTGCAGTCTGACACCAACGCAGCTCGGCCTGCGTTTAAAATCAAGATGATCGCATTCTGGCAAAGTTTAACGAAACACACTCTGCTTCAGAAGGCCTCGGAACTTATGTAAATACAGTTCTATAAGGTGTATTAGTGCATATAGTTTGTACATTTAGTAGAAAGAAGGAAAGGCAAAGTAAAATACTCCTTCTGTATGTGCAGTACTTATCCAGGAAAGACACTGTGCAGAGACAAAATCCTTTTCTTTTTTATATTATCAAGAAAAAATGACCGTTTTGTTAAAATTTTACGACAAAATTAAAACAAATTCTGTGAAAAAGAAAAAGAAATCACATGATAAAAACAGCAGACTAACTCAGTTTTCTCTTTATGCTTGTTTTGTGTTGATGCCGTCGTTCCTTTTTCCCTTTTCCAGTTTAACAAAACCTGTTTTGTGCCATCAGTGATGCAAACATGTGAAGTTATATTGGCTGCTTGGAGGCTCTGTCATCATTTCTATCACAGCCAGGACCGGGTCTGGTATCGTGGACAGCATCAGATAATTAAAAATGTTTAAAATGCGTGCTAATGAGGCCAACGTCTGACCACGGGATGGATTTACTGCAGCGATCCACTTGTGGTCTGGTAGTTCTTGAGCTTTTCTCCACTGATCTTCAGTGATTTCCATCCTGGATCCTCCTCCTCTTAGTTTGCCCAGTGTGACCGTGTGGTCTGTCGGTGCCACGGGGCATCGTGACTTTCAGATATAGTTCCTTTTCAAATGCAGCGTATCCAATGGTTTTGTGCACTAATGTTCGTTGGGCCTGCGTGAACATTTACCTGCTGCTCTCCCATGAAATGTGAGGAGGTGATTGGCTTTTTGAATTAACCCGGGATGCATGACGTCAGACTGTCTCAGCATTAAACTGTTGGTTTAAATACCGAAGGGCAAACTCTGCAAGGAAGCGAACTCAGTGACGTGCTAATGGTGACACTCAGCTGCCTTCTTTCTGTTTCATTTCCACATTATTTTTTACCTTGAGTGCCCCATATTAGTGTTTCTGTTTTCCATCTAACGGCAGGGGTTGTTTTTTTTAACTCAGAGAGAGACAGAGAACATGCAGTCAGTGGAAAAGCACCTATGACATCAGCAATAATAGTGTAGTACTACCGAACGCATGCAGCTCAGTGCCAACCTGCTACCAGCTCCAATTCCTGCGGTTACATAAGAAGACACGGCGGACGGACGGACGGACAGACTGATGTGGGCTGGGAGGGTTTAAAGAGGAGCAGAGGGAAAACAAGCAGAGGTAGAGCCCGGGAGAGAGGGAGAGGGGGGATGATTGCATCACTGAGCGCGTTTGCATGCATATTAATTTCCCATTTATACTTGGAATATGCAGATATTTTGTTCACGAGCTGCTGCACGAAAAAACACGCGGGTTAGTTTGTGTCACATACAGAGGGAAGGGAAAGAACACGACGGCGCTGGCTCATTTATTCACTAGTGGCAGCACCGACATGCCAACACGCCACATCTGGACTGAGGTATTATTAATCAGCATGTACATGTAAAGGAACTACAAGGAAAATAATGAGGAGGCATCAGAAGAGAACAAGAAAGTGAAACAAAATCATGACCTTCCAGTTTTCACTCCTCTTCAAAGTCCAAGTGGCCTCAACTAAAAACACAGCATCTCTGTCTTTTAACATCCATATGATGCTAATTAAAACATGTCAATACAAACCTAATGCCTCCCGGCCTCGAAGCATTGCTAATGAACACATCTGTCTACTTGGAATGTCTACAACACAAACTCCCAGCACTAATCTTTACATTGTGGTTCCATTCAGGCCATCACTTCACCTCATCAAGGCTCAGGAAAGACTGTGGTTCTGAGTAAATATGATTTTTGTTGGCTCACATACACTCAAGACACAGGAGACAGATTCTGGTACACTTTAAGTACATTTCTTCCAAGTATCAGTGCTTCTTCTCGCATTAATGTTAAATTTGTCTAATAAGTTTGCTTCAAAGTGATGCTATAGAAAGAGGTATGACTGACAGCTGCGGTGACTTTGTGATTTATTGTTGTGTTCACTGAATGCAATAACCTGCCTTTGCCGAGGGATCTGGGGATGTTTTGGCACGCTGAGTTTTTGTTTTGAAGGTTAACTTAAGTAGAAAGTGAATTCATTACAGCTAGCAAGCTAAAAGCAACGCTAAACGTACAGTGAGGTCTCGAGTGCAAGGTGTCGGTGCAAGGTGCAGCGAGTTTGCATGTTCACCCTGTGCAGCGTGGGTTTTCACTGGCGTCCTCCCAGAGTCCAAAAACAAGCTGAGGTTAACTGATGATTCTAAATTGTCTGTAGGTGTGAATGAGAGTGTGCTTGGTTGTCTGTCTCTATGTGTAGCCCAGAGATAGGCTGGTTACCTGTCCAGGTGTCTCCTGCCTTCGTCCAAGTTGGCTGGGATAGACTCCAGCCCCCCCGCGACCCAACGGAGGAATAAGCGGTGTATAGATGATGGATGGATGGATGGATGGATGTCACACTAGGAGAAAGTAGGGATGCTCTGTCTGTCTGCAGATACATCAATCAGACATAACATTATGACCACTTGCCTAATATGGTGTTGGTCCCATTATGTGGTCCCATATGCTCACTGTAAGGAGCAGTTGTTGGGTTTCTTTAATGTCTCAACCTCAATATGTAAAATGCCTTGAAGGGACATACAACGATCAGGCACAACATGATAACCACCTGTCTAATACTGTGTTGGTCCCCTTTAAAATACTCTGAACCATTGGACCAGAGGACCTCTCAGGGGGTCCTATGGGGTCTGGAACCACTGGATCCTTTGGGTGCTCTGGCTTGTGCAGTGGGGCCTCTGTCAATCCAACTGGTTCCACTGCATCCTGTTGATGCTTGATCAGAATGGGCTGTAGGAAGTCTGGAGGTCACATCAACATGTTGGACCATTGTCATGTTCCTCCACATGTTCCTGATTGGTTGGTGTTGTTTCCATGTGGTGGGGTGCATTTTCATCGAGTGACATTTGGGATTTCCATCAGCATGAGGGAGTGTGTTTGTTGTGGGACCATGTTTATTTGGGTGTCTAAGTCTGATCAAGGTTTTCCATCAGAACACCACATAGAACCAACATGATCAATGTTATTAACATCACCTGTCAGTGGTCAGGATGTTGGGGCTGATCTGTGTATATTAGATGCTTCAGACAAAAGAAAAACATCCTTGATCTCTGCTTTGCTGCACATTCAGGAGAACAGCTGATATGTTCTATATGTGTCAGATCTGTTGTTGCAGCTCCAGGAATTACAGCTTCATTCAGTTATTTTGGGCCCCAAATATGGAACAAGTCAACTCTGACAGACTTTATGCCTTCACATATCGTCTCTTCCCTTCAGCTGTACCTTTTATTTTACATCCTCTTTCCTCTGACTGTGAGATATAAAATACCGATTTTGCCAGAAAGACGAGCTACGAGCGTCGCTCCACAGAGGGGAGCTACAGTTGAATCACCAAACCAGCTGCTCCACTGCATCGCTTAAATCATCGGCAGCAAACCGCCGCTCGTCCTCATGTCTGTCTGTGTTTCCGTTTGTCCGTCGGCCGCTTGGCTCGGGCCGCTGATTGAAAAGCTCCGTCCCTGCGTATGCACAGCCATGAATAAGCACTTTGTTAGCTAACACCATCCAATCACACTTATGAGCTTATTGATTTATGGTCGGGGCAATTCGGGATCCAGCAAACTGTGTGTGTGTGTGTGTGTGTGTGTGTGTGTATGTTGATGGTGGTGATGGAGCTAAAGGAGAATGATTTTTTGTGTTTGTGTGACTGACGGCATATTTTCCTCATTACTTGCGTCTCTCTTTTAAAGAAGGTTTGTTAGTTGGAGATTATTGAATTAAACACCGTCAGTGGAGACACGTTTTATTGTATTTAAGTTGTAAACATTTAAATCGAGTCCAATTTCTCAGGCAGCGAACTCTTCGCTAAGGCCCTCGATCCGCCTGCCACTACGTCTGCAATGCGAAGCTTTTAATTCTGATGTGGCAGAGGAAGGAAGATTTGCAACCTTCTAAAATCTACACTCACCTGCCACTTTATTAGGTTCACCTGTTCAGCTGCTCGTTAACACAAACAGCTAATCAGCCAATCACATGGCTGCAACTCAGTACATTCAGGCATGTAGACGTGGTCAAGACAACCTGCTGAGGTTCAAACCGAGCATCAGAATGAGGAAGAAAGGGGGTTTAAGGGACTCTGAACGTGGCATGGTTGTTGGTCTGTGTCTAGGATGGTCTGAAGAAGAGGAAACATCCAGTAGTTGATGGTAGAGGTCAGAGGAGGATGGGCAGACTGGTTGGAAATGATAGAAAGGCAGCAGGAACTCAGCCAAGGAATGCAGAACACCATCTCTGAACCACAACAACCTTGGAGAAGATGGGCTACAGCAGCAGAAGACCACACCGGGGGCCACTCCTGTCAGCTAAGACCAGGAAACTGAGGCTGCAATTCACACAGGCTCACCACAACTGGACAGTAGAAGATGGAGAAACGCTGCCTGGTCTGATGAGTCTCCATCTCAGCTGAACATTCAGATGGTAGGTCAGAACAACATGAAAGCATGGATCCATCCTGCCTTGGATCAACGGTTCAGGCTGCTGCTGGTGGTGTCATGGTGTGGGGGGTGTTTTCTTAGTACCAACTGGTTTAAACTCCACAGCCTACCTGAGTGTTGCTGCTGACCATGTCCATCCCTTTATGACCACAGTGGACCATCTTCTGATGCTACTTCCAGCAGGATGATGCTCCATGTCTCAAAGCTCAGATCGTCTCCAACTGGTTTCTAGAACATGACGATGAGTTCTCTGGACTCCAACGGCCTCCACAGTCACCAGATCTCAGTCCAGTAGAGCTCCTTTGGGATGTGGTGGAACAGGAGGTTGGCATCATGGATGTGTGATGCTGTCATGTCAACATGGACCAGAACCTCTGAGGAACGTTTCCAACACCTTGTGGAAAGTACGCCACGAAGAATTAAGGCAGCTCTGAAGGCAAAGGGGGTACAAGCTTTTACTAGCAAGGTGTACCTGATAAAGTGGCTGGTGAGTGTAATTAGTACTGTTTTTTACAGCAGTCAGAATCCTGGAAGCCTCAGTGAAAATCAGATTTTAATGCTGTGGCTGCAGGTGTTATGTTTTTGTTCCACTCTCATGACCATTATGTCTCTTGAACGGCTGATATTTCTCTAAATTAGTCACAAACAATCACTTGGACTCAAAGATGAAATAATTAAGTTTTGGTTGAAGCTTGCTGTGACTACACAAAACACATTTTTGGCCATAAACTGAGAATTCAGACTCTAACTATGACAAAATTTCTCTCACATGTCTACTAGGTCACACTTCCAGCACTTCCTGGTGGCGACAGGTCTCCACGACAAGTCAGATGTGTTGGTTTGTGATTAAATTTATCTGACAGTTGCCGCAGACATAAAGAAAATATAAAAAAACTATGAAGACATTTTATATCCAAAAGGCTAAACATCAAGTCCAGACAGACATCAATGGAAAGTGCATCATTATAGTTGGTTTAGATACTCAGAGGACTTTGTCTGAGTACAATATCGGGAAAAATGATCTAAAAAAGTTAAACAAAATTCACCAGTGTATGTTATCACTGACACACCTTTTCCACTGAGCTGGTTCCAGGTCTAGTTCAGAGCCAGAGCCTGACTCAGCTCCAGTTCTTTGTGTTTCCACCACCTAAGCACCGACTCCAGGTTCTATAAACTGGAGCTCAGCAAGCACCAACTCTTTGCTGGTCCAGAGCTAAGCACCGAGTACGTCAGGGGCTGGGGGCGGGGTTATGGTGACCAACCATCAACGGTGGAAAGGGACACACAAGCGCTAATTAGTGTCCTTGTTCTCCAGGACGTCCCTGGTCCCATCACACATGTATTGGAATGACTCCCGGGACACACGGAAGTTTACCACAAACTGTTGACCTGAAATCCGCTACAGTTGTGTCCCACCAGTAGCGTGATCACGGATGTGTCCAGGCAACAGGAGGACCTCCGCCTCACAATCAGCCTTAAGACCATCTATAGAGATAAACATAGATATTATCATCAACTTACTGCGTTTGTTTAACTGCTATGTAATGGATGCTAGCGTAGTGGTTTTATGGTGACCCAATGGCTCCAACTGGGCTCCTTGTCAATGGAAAAGCAAACAGGTTCTTAGGAGGAACCAGATTAGAACCAGCTAAAGAACTAAACCTGGTTCTTCTTGGTGGAAAAGGGGTATGATTGCTGTTGAAATAATAATCTGAATAATACTGTGAAAGTAATCTCCAGTAAACATTTAATGGATGGAGATGATGGACATGCTCTTTGTGGTGGATGTGGACCAATAAAGGAGCAGCACTGTTCATGTATTACAGTGCATTCGGCTGAGTATTAACAAGTAAAAGATTAAAATTGGGCTGTTGTGTCTTTCAGCTTTGCCTATTTCCTAAAACAAATCACTCTGTTGAGACATATTTTTCATCTACATCATGATTACAGTCATCTCAAATTGCAGTGCATTACAGAGTTATCACAGAAACTAAGATGTATGAGATCCTAAACATGTCGAACATTCCCAGCGTGTCCTCTGACGACGGCATCCAGTTTACATTGAGCGTCACATTTCTGTGAAACAGCAGCGTAATCCTCTGATGCGCCCTGCACACCAACATTATAATCTAAAGCTCAGGATTTTATCACCCAGTAATACCCACTCGGCTAATGTTGCCTGACTTATTGCATGTCAGCGCTCGCGGCGTGTGCACATGCAAAAGGCTTTTTACCTCATTAGAATTTCTCCAGCATGTTGAGGTATTAATTACACGTATCATAATGTTCTCAGTGCCTCACATCTGTGCATTAATATCTGCTGACGTCTGCACGGACGCTCTAATCTAAGATAAGTGATTGTGTTACTGGAGGTTCTGTGATGACTGATGAGTGTTTTCCTGCTCCTGTTCCTTTGTTGGAACAATTTGGTGGATATTTTAAAGCTTTTTTCCTCCCCTCCATTTCACATCGAAGACAAAGCTGCTGGGTAGTTTAGGTTGCAGTCCTAAACTAATACACCTGTTTCCTTAAATGTGCAGCTAAGTAGCCTCATCAGAGCTTTAGAGCAGGGATGAGTAAAGATCAAACACAGTTCCAGTGCCTGGCGGTGAGCCACCAGAGCACTCCGAGCTGATTCCTTCGCCCACAAACACACAGAAAATAAGGACGAACAGGGTCAAACTTTAGAGCCGACGCTCGGAGGTTAGCTTTTTACTTTCAGGAAGCCAACTTGAATGCTGGGGGGTCAACTAAACCGAAGTGATAAATGACTTCCAGTTATTTGTCCTTTTATTTATTCTTAGTTTTCTCTCTCCCACCATCTCCTCTTTCCTCTCGACTGTTTTCGTCTCGACTGTTTCCCCTCTCTTGCTTTGTGTAATTATCCGAATCACTTTCTCTGAACCTCTTTGGTCACCTCTAACCGCCCGTCTCTCCGTCTCCGCAGCCTCAACTACAGCGGCATGTGTCTGGCGTCGGACGCCCAGTTCAGCGACTTCCTGGACGGGATGGGACCGGCGCAGTTTGTTGGGCGGCAGACACTGGCGACGACGTCCATGGGTGAGATTTACACTCCGCCGCTCGGCCGTTCCCTCCGAAGAAGCTACTTAAAAGTCATTCCACACTCGCTTTTTCCATATTTATACATCAGGAGATTAAAAACTTAAATCATCCCAGGAAATTCTCTCATAAAACTGGACCCCCTGACTGCTGAAATCATTTCACATTGGCGAGTAAGTGCCTCATAAGTCAGAGCGGTGTCTTACTGCTTTTCTTATTGCCCTCCTTTTGCATTTATTCATTTCCAGGCTGTATATGTGGGTCTACTGTATGCAGTCTGTCCTCCGCAGCAGTGATCGACTGTAAGTGGGTCAGTTTCCTCGCTGGCAGCCAGACGCTGTCCTTGGCCCGACAACAGTGACACCGACTGGACCAGCTCCACTCCAAGCCTGCTGTCCAGTCCAGCATTATATAATGTCAGAGAACCCAGAATAACTTGGCCGTCATCGGCGCTCCGTCACTTTCAAAGGAATGCGTTTGTCATTTTGGGGGCATTTAGCTGAAACTGTTATTCAGATGTGACTTCCAGCGAGTGAGATTAAGAAAATCTTTCATTTCGCACATGAAAAATGCAGTCATGGGAAGATTTTACGTCATAGATAAGCTAACATCTTCTTAAATAGAGACCGACAGCCGCCTGGGTGAGGTGAAGGTAATGACAGAGCACCAAAACTAAAAACGTTCGTTAAAAGACGGTAAAAAAAGCTGATTGTATTGAATGGTATATCCATGGCTTGATGCAGCTTAAGGAGGGTGAAGCTGGGAGGCTGTCGGGATGTTTGTTTGTCCATTAAATGATCATTTTCATTGTTTTATTTGATGATAAACCACATAGATAGACACTGAAAAGTCTCAGAACAACCATCCATGAGTGTCTCGATCACTTTTCTAATCCATCTCAAGAGTCTCTGCACGTTGCTTTGGACAAAAACTCGGATGGAACATAATGTCTTGGTAACGTTCGATCTGGTCCTCACCTTCACCAGCTCTGAGACCTGGTTTCTGTCCCACTTGGTCCTGTCTAGAAATAAACACTCTCCATGTACTGTACATCAGGGGTTCTCAACTGGTGGGTCGGGACCCAAAAGTGGGTCGCGAAGTCATTTTTAGAGGGTAGCAGAAGCATGCCCCCCAAAAAAAAGCAGTGGTATAAAGTCTTTTATTTTAAAGGACGTGTTTCTTATGGCACAGTTTACTTTCAATAGCAGGATATTTAGTGGTGGTGACACCAGTAGTTGCCCACGATTAACCTCTAGATTTGGTTCTACCAGCTTATTGGAGAAATTTATGCTAAAACGTGCCAAAAATGAACCAAAATGTGCTCAGAATCTGTCAAAATGGGTCAAAATATGCCCCCAAACTTGGCAAAAGCATCCAAATACACCAAAATGAGCAAAAAATAAGCCAATAAGCTCCATAATCGGTCTTTTTAGCCTTTTACTTTGCGTTTTAGGGTCTGACAGCTTCAACCACTATGTTAAGACCCAAGCTTGATCCTAAGAACAAGATTTGAATGATTGTTATCAATATAAACCCGTACCCGACTCTTTGGTTGCATTTTTTGTTATGCAGAAATGCGACAACGAGCCATTAAAATGAGAGCAAAGTGTTCCACTAGGGGTGTAGAATCGCTGTTTAGATTATCCCAGCGTGATTTAACGTGTTTGCCGTCCGGATTTTAGTAAACCTCATACAAGTCTCTGTCACGGTGCTCCTTTGCTTCGCTAAATTCCCTCAATGCTTTATGCTTGTCAAAACGGACGCACCTGTATCCTCTGGTCGCTACAGCATTAAACTGCATGAGCCTCCACCTGGTGGCGCAACCAGGTACTACAGCTCATCTGCAATACTTGAAGCGTGGACTATCTAGGAAAATGCGGTCGGGTATCGGCGGATCTTAAATATTAAAATGACTTGATCGAGACATTCTTACAAACAGTCGTCCTCCAGTTCTATGAGCATGTAGGAAACAGAACACTGACAATAAGTACATCGAACAGGCAGACAATGTTGCTTGTTGTCCTCTCTGAGATTAACCAATCAGCAGTTGTTTTCTTTTAACTCAACAAATCGGCCTTAAGACTCACACAGTACTTTTTTAACGGTGGTGGGGAAGTACCTACCCTGAAGATAGCCCCGAAAGAGGTTCTACAGGGGCACAAACAACCTTCTTGTTCCCAGATGATGATTCATTATTGCACATATAAAAGCCAAACTTCAGCTAAGACATACTCGTTTATCTCCTTCATCCTCATTCTTAAGTGCACCTGTTTTTTCCTCCACCCAGGCGACGTAGAGATCGGCCTGATGGAGCGGAACGGGGGTCTGGAGGTGGAGGTCGTCCAGGCCAGAGGACTCACCATGAAGCCAGGTTCAAAGGGGCCTCCAGGTCTGTACCACTCAAAAGAATCAAAGCTGTTGTTCTTCCTCCCACAGGATGCCGTTTTAAACCAGAAAACACCAGATGTTCGGAGTCGAAACACAGCGTTTAAATTGTTTCCCGTCTCCCGTTTACAACGCCGCTCCACCTCCATGCATTAAACAGCTGCCGCGTCTCGGAACACGGCGGCTCCCACTGCACTCGAATGCATCACGATCCAGCAGTTGGCATCGGCAGCGCACACAACAGCCTGCAGGCCTTAGATCTAATGGGATAGAACTTCCAGAATCACAGTTATGGTACTTGAGGATATGAAAAATGCAAGAGTGACGAGGGGGGAACTGTTTCCATTGTTCTGGGAGTTAACACACTGAAAAAGTAAGAAGTGCATTTGTTTCCGTTAATACCGTCGTGAACCATGCATGCAAAACAACACCTCCGGTCAGGACGGCTCCACCATCAACTCCGACTGGACTTCCCCCTCTGTTGCATAATATTAAACCAGCCATTGATCCTAATTGCATAAGCGTCAGCAAAACAGGGGGAGACAAAAACCATGAAGGAAAGATAAGAGGAAATTAAACAGAGCAAAGTGCAAGCAAGAGTCAGAATGTCTCCGATGACTACAGAGGAAAGGAACTCCGTCTACAGTGTAAAGACGAAGGAGGTTGTTGCTCCAGATTTAATCTTTAATCGTGTCATCTAACATACTGGACAAAACGCTTTTGTGAGCTCCACTGTGTGATGTTGTTTCTGCCTGTGTTACCTAGCAACGTAGTTTGACTCCAGGGCACGAAATTACAGCCAGAAGACTGATGTGCGGCGTGTTATTATTAGGCTATATTTCACCTGTAAAGCTGTTTACATGTAAGCATTGTGCAGAAAAGAAGTAGAAGAAGTTGCACCAGCAGGCTGGAAACTCACATTCTTCAAGTTATTCAAATCAGAACTATTAAAGCTTAACAAAGAGATAATTACCATCGATTAATTACCGTCCAACATAAGGTGTCAACATATCTAATATCTTTACATCAGTTGCTGCTGCTGTCTGTATATCTTGTTTTTGGTGTACTGATTTATCTCAAGTTCAAGCAGGGATCAGAACTGAAGCCCGACAAACTTGACTGGCACATCCCTACTTACGGTGTTCAAAGTCAGAAATAAGTTTCCTCTTTATTATCTGATATTGCTGCAGACACAGAGTTGACAGACGTCTGTCTGCTGTGTGACAAGGACAGAACTGTAGCATGGAAAGAAAAAACAAGTTTATATAGGAGTGATTCATAAATGTGGTTTTTAAAATTGGATTTACTGGAATTAAAGCAGGGATGCTGAGGCTCACAGTGTGCAGAAATCCCCAACTTTCTGCAGAGTCAACAGCTCCAGACCTCCAGACTTGGTGAGGCCTTCAGATCAGCTCCAGAACAGTGGTAGAGAGCTTCATTAATGGGTTTCCATGGCCCAGCAGCTGCATCCAAGCCTCACATCGCCAAGGTCAATGCAAAGCATTGATGCAGTGGTGTAAAGCACGCCGCCACTGGACTCTAGAGCAGTGGAGACCAGTTCTCTGGAGGGACCAATCACACTTCCTGACCTGTACCCCATAGAGCACCTTTGGGGTGAATTAGAGTGGAGACTGAGGAAGAAACCTTGTGGAAAGCCTTCTGAGATGAGCTGAGACTGTTATAGCTGCAAAGGGTGGGCCAAGAATGGGATGTCATTAAAGTTCATGCAAAGGCAGACGTCCCAATACTTTTGGCCGTATGGTGTATCTTTGTCACTTTTGCCATCAGTTTGGCATTTTTACACATTTTTTTTTTTGACATAACGTCCCTCAAATGCCCCCATTCCGTCTGCTTTGCTTCCTTTTACTGCCCTCTGTAGTCCACCTTCTTATCCACTTGACACTAATTCGTACTCTTCTACTCTACTGCAGCACATTCTAGTCTTTTCCGACCAGTTATAAGGGAGAGGCTTGCCACTTGACGAATCAACCTCCTCTGATTTGCACATAGAAATTGGAGGCTAAGTTCGAGCCACAGTTTAATTTCCCAGCTCCACAGATACCATGTTGCTAAGTTAGGTGATGTTAGGTTTAAGGCAAATCAGAAGGTCCCTGATGATTTCAGACAGGAGAGTTCTGTAACAACAAAGATGTCCCGCCCCTTCCCCCGAAAAAGCCTATCATCTGCAATCTGGGAAACATCCGACAAATCGTGTTGAAGCCATCCCCCTGGCCTTCTTAACCCAAAACAACCAACCAAGATGGCTGCCGAGTGGCCTACCTGAAACATGCTAGTCTAAACCCCAATTACCAGACTAAACCTGATTTAAAGCAGAGTTGCAGAGTTCAGGTTTGATTGTTTTCCGTCTGCTGTCGTTCCAGCGGCCTACATCAAAGTTTACCTCCTGGAAAACGGGATCTGTGTGGCCAAGAAGAAGACCAAGTCAGTGAGGAAGTCTCTGGATCCTCTCTACAACCAGGTCCTGGTCTTCTCTGAAAGCCCTCAGGGGAAAGTGGTGCAGGTAAGTCATCACCTATATATGAGCTTTAAAACGAGGTTTATTACCTCCGCCAAGGAGGTTATGTGATGGATGCATTGGTTTGTTTGTGTTCAAAATAACACAAAAATTCATGGACGTATTTGAAAGACATTTTCAGGAAATGTGTGAAATGGGACAAGGAACAAATGATGAAATTTTGGGACTGATCCGGATCACTGTCTGGATACAGGATTTTTTTTTAATGCAAGTGTAACCGAGTGGACAATTAAATGTGGTTTACTCTAAAAGCCACCAGAGGGCACTCTTGTTTTTGGGGTAACCCCCTCTGACCACATGACATTTTGGGTCTCCACGCGACAGACAGCGACAGTGACGGAGTTCTCTGTCCTTCCTGAGCGACATACGCATGGTTGGGCCGGCATTCTTATCTCAGGTTGTCTAAGAAGCTGGGAGGCTGTTAGGAGCTGCCGCGCTAGAGGCCGCGCCTGTTCATTAGGTCGGATGGGGTGAAGGCCGCATTGTTGGTAGGACATTTGAACTGTATGTAATTACATTAGTATCTGTAACGTTCCATAGAAAATATGTGAACTGGGAGATTGTGTTGGGGGTGGACTGAAGCTCCTTGGTGGAGGTATGAGCTCTCTGAGGGCTTTTCTAGTTTAGGATGTTTTCTTTGAGAGATCCAATAGTTAAAACCACAAACACGCCTCGGTCACGGTGAGAAGTCGCTCTGTCTTTCTCTGGTTTTGTTGAGGAAGCCGAAAACCAGAGTTTGACATTTACAGTGAGAATCCGACCCGAGGGATCCTCGGGCTGTTTAGAGCCGATTTTGTTCTTTCATTTGTTTGAGCTTCAGCTGCTTTGAGGATCAAAAATGTCACAAAAGACCAACTGCGAGAGTCTGATTATCGCCACACACTTCAGGCCTTCCTGCCTCGACTGCTTGCCTGTTCTCTATTCTTTCCCCGTCTGTGTTTTCCTTCATTTTCCACTCCTTCACTTCCTCTTCCCATTCGTTCTTTCTACTGTTCATTCTTTGCTTCAATACTTTTCTTGCCTCATTCATGTATTTCCCCCCCCTCCCCGCCATCCTACTGCCTTCATTTCTTGTTCTATATATGCTGCTATCACAGTCATTCTCCACCTCGGCTTCATGACGGTTAAATAACACACAACGCCATGCAAACAGCAGCGTGTTAACCTGATGTCTGTCGGGCTTCCTCGGTAATCAGCAGGTGGAGGCTGCGGTTTGTGCAGCGGAGAGGTCTGGCTGCTCCTGTCGCTGTGTAATTAGCCACTAAACGCCTCCCTCTTAATTATCTGCTGTCTGTGCCGCTGTCCTCCGAGTTTCATCAAACTCATTCACGCTGGATAATGAAAATCGCTGAAATCAGCAGCGCTTTTCAATTTGTCACTTCCCGATTTAGCAGAAGCAGAGAGCCGCTCGAGTCTGCACGGGAAAAATTCATTCACGAGCCACCCCACCCCCCCATCCCCCGCCCCCAACCCCAACCGACGCCGGCCTTTACAAAACATGTTGCGCGAGTAAAAAACCAATTTGCGCTACGGTAAATGATTTTGGGGATCTGTTAATTTAAACGTCCAAGTGCGTTTGTGTCACAGGACATTATGTAAGACTGAATGCCGACATTTAACAGCTGTTATTGCATTTAGTTTGGGGTAAAAATGATGCTCTTTCTTTCATGTGCAGGTTTTTAAATGACTTTATCGTACTGTTGACACCAGAGATTACATTTACACCAATATTACTTTAGTTAAGGTGGATTTTTCTAATGTATGATGATGGATAAAGGGGCATTTGTCAACTATAAACACTGTGACTTCACATTGGCTGTGGTTTTATTCATTATGTATGGATATTGGAGTGTTTTTATGCGTAATAAAGCTCAATAATTGATTTAAGAGAGAGCCAGATAATCTGAGCATGCATTGGTTGTAACGTTATGTAATATGTGAAACGGAAAAATCTGAAACAACCAGTCATGAAGACAAAGGCTGGAGCTACAAACAGCGACGTAATAAACATATAAACGTTACACTAATGCTGACAAATGGATAATTCACGTTGAAGTTAGGGCTCAGGCTTCCTGTAGGGACCGGTATGTGTGGTTCACCGAGTTCAGGTCGGTGGGAAGTCCAGCCTCGGTGTGTTCGACAATAAAGGTCTCCAGAAGCGTCTGTGGATGCCGTTTCCGCTTAATTAGCCGCTAAACGCCTCCTTTCTAATTACAGGCTGTCCATCCTCCTCCTCCTCCTCCTCCTCCTCTTCGCCTCCTCTCCTCTGCTCCCTCCAGCCCTCCTGTAATCTCATTTTCTCGCTTATCTCCCGCTCGCCGACTATTTGCGTTCAATCTCTCATTTTGTTTTTTCGAACCATTGTTTGGCTTTCCGGAGCTGAACGTCGGCTCATCCGCTCCTCTGGGGCTGTGATTCGAGGTCGTTTAGGTGCTAAAGATCTCCATCAGGTCGTCCTTATATGTGGAAAAAAAATCACAGCGACACCGTTAAATCACAGAGCTCGCTCCACCTACAATATGTTCCTTTTTTTTAACATTTAAGGTGAAACTATTACTTCTGAAGGAAATTCTTCTGCTCAGAAAACAAAAACCAGAACGACGTAATATGAGAAATGCAGTAGAAAAGCAATAAAATGTAAATGTAAGCACGATACGTTACGGAAAATAACTGTAATTAAGCTACTAGAATAGAAGAAAGTAATAAATAATGCTGGCAGTGATTGTTAGGGGAGTAAAATTATATCATACATGATAAAATAAAGCAAATTAAATTGAAAAAATGCACCCATTAATGAAATATTTGCACGTTTTCCTTAATACACGGAAGCAGTTGATGTATCCTTCAGCTAAAGCTGCAACGTCTGCAAAATCCAGAGTTTAATGAGGTTTTTTTTAATGAGTCACTTTTTTCTCACTCTTTTCCATCACTGCTTTTAGTCTGTCTTTTCTTTTTTTATATAAGATTTATTTTTGGCATTTGTTGGAGAGGACAGGACAGTGGACAGAGTCAGAAAGGGGAGAGAGCGGGGAAAGACGTGCGTCAAATGGCCGAGGTCGGACTCGAACTCGGCAGCCGTCTCTGCACGTGGGTCACGCGACGCGACCGCTCGGCTATCAGGGCGCCGCAACTGGTCTTTTCTAAACGTGGAGATTTCTGCTTTCAAACATGTTAAGCTCAGATAAAATGAATTTTGCTCTGTGAGTTTTAATTTGAAGGGCACCTCAACATTTATAATAGCAGATGGAGGAGGGGGCTGATAGCTTAATGGTTATGTTGCATGACCCAGGTCAACTGGCTGTCCCGGGTTCAATTCCAACCTTGGACATTTACCGCATGTCCTTCCCCATTCTCTCCTGTTTCCGACTCTATACAATGTCCTATCCAATGAAGGTATAAAAGGCCTTTATATATGTGTATAACCTTTATTTAACCAGATAAAACCCGTTGAGATCAGGATCTCTTTCACCTGGCCGACAGGTCAGCAGCAAACGTCATAAACACAATTACAGGGAGGTGACAGTAGAAGTTAAAACATACAATTTTGAGAGTGCAAAAAGTGTTTTACAATAAAATACCTGCATTAAGTATTAAGCATTTTGTGATCTTTGTCATGCAGATTTGCGTTCTTGGCTGGCTGTGAACTGTCTGGCTTCGACCTCCAGATGCATTCGATAGATTTGCGAATGCAGCGTTGCACAGATCTGTGGTGGTCCAACAGGCTATTCCAGCATTAATCTGCTTCTAGGAAAGCTTTCGCTGCGGGGATTTGCTTCCACTCAGCTGCAAAACTTTTACTGAGGTCCACCAGAGAGATGAAGAGCACGAAGATTTTGCCTTATTGACCTCCTCGGTATGTTGCCACAAGATGGGAAGGACACGAAATTCTACAGAGATGCTGTTTTTCATATTTGCTCCTTCCAGGATCCAGGACAGGGAGCCTCTTCTTCCATACTAAGCACTCTGCCAGTCATTTTCCCCCTCACACCGTCTCCATCTCCTAATTTGTCGTGGCTGAGGTCGGGACCTTGTTTGGAGAACTGGCCGCAGGCAGACGGGCAGAGAGATGGATTCTCAGCTCTTTTTTTAAAAAAGAAAAAGCGAGTAGATTGAAGCAGATTTGGCCTCCGAGTCTCTGTGGAAATCACAGGCGGACACAGGCTGGCTCACAGCGAAGCGTTCGGCACGGCGGCACGCTCGGACACACGAGACCACCAGAGGACACATGCGCTGATGGATATTGATTATTTCGTCCGCCGCCTGACAAGATGTGGGGCTGTCTGAGAAGAGCCCCGATGTTATCAGGATGTCAGGAGACAGAGGACACCTAACGTACGAACTCGCACAGCATCCTAAGCACCGCCATCATCTCCCTCCTCACACACACACACACACACACACACACACGATGCCGCTTCGTTTACTTTAATTGACACCTCAACCAGCCGAGAAAGAAGCTGTCAAGATCCAGTATCGCTGTAGACCAAACCTAGATTAGTGCCGATTAGCCCCGCGCTCTGCATGCTTCCTCGGCAAACATTCAGGTGTGATCTCAGACCTGCAGACCCAGTGTGATCCTCTCAACATCTGAAGCCTAAAGGTCTGCCGACTCCACATCCATCATCCTTATCGAGGACTGCCTCGGGGTTCATAATTAGAAAACGTAAGCAAGATAAACCAACATGGGGAACATGAACCTTCCGGATCGCAAACAGTTTGTAGGCGTGTCTCCCTGCAGCATAGAGTCCTGCACCTCTATGGAAACAGAACAACCGTGGCTGGAAGAGTCTTGTGCTGAGCGACACGGTTAAAATGCATGATTTTGAGGGAATTTCTCGTTTTAAGCTGAGGTTTGGTTGAGTTTTCCGACAGAATGGCACATCATTGATGCGTAGAAAGTTCAAAATCAAGCAATTATGTTTCTTCGTAATTTTGCAGGCACTTCATCTATGGTGGCAGCATGAGGATGTTGAGGCAGCTTTACAGAGTAAAAACGCTTAAGACAGGTTGCAGTTACAGTATTTTTCCTCCAAAGGTGTTCGACAAAGAGGATCCTCAGTGTGCAAATACATTTCTAGGTTGTTTTTCAAGGTGGTGACCCTCAGTTTACACTTTCATGTGCATTTATGCTTCAGTATAATCGTCATATATTCCATTAGGTTATCATTTATGGGCTTCTTGAGATGTTTTTTGAGCTATTCTTATTGGATAATATATTTTTTACTCCTATAATAAGACAATGCGAATGGTTTGAATACATGGGTTTATCCTCCTAATCTTTATCCCGTCACTCTCTTCTTCAGGTTATCGTTTGGGGCAACTATGGACGGATGGACCGCAAGTGTTTCATGGGCGTAGCTCGAATCCTGTTGGAGGAGCTGGACCTCAGCTCGATGGTGATTGGCTGGTACAAGCTCTTCCCTACCTCCTCCATGGTGGACCCAACGATGGCTCCACTGATCCGCCATTCCTCCCAGATGTCCCTGGAGAGCACGATCGGCCCTTGTTGTGAGCGATCCTAAGACTCGCGCTGCGGTGTATAGTTTCGATGTTGCGGCTAAGATTCCATTGCTTAACCAAGTCCTAAGACGTGTTTTTATACCCTGTAGCCTTGCACCCTGGGCGACCAGTCGGCCCTGCCCCGGGTGCAGGTAGGTGTTAAGTATCTCACTCAAGGGCACTCTGACAGGTCCAACCACGCTGGGGGAATGAATCACCAACCCAGTAGGTCATCCTCATTGGAGATGTATTATAATTCTTTTGATATTGTATCAGACTGTTTCCTGAGACTCATGGGAAGCACACTTCTTTTGTTGTTGCAGCCGACCGCCCCTCAGACTCGCAGGGAAATTTTGCTCTCCTCAGATCTCTTTGATGAAAAAAAACCCCCAGAAACCTACTTAATGAGGACGCTTCAAAGGAGGGCTCGGTTTGCCGACATTGATCACATCCTGTTGGGACCACGATGTACACGGCGGGCTCTGCTTCGCTTCAGCTACGGGCCTCCTTTCACAGCCTGCATTCGATTTTCATTCCCAGGACTGCTTGTTGTCTTTCCTCATTAAGGGGCTGGACAGCTCCTGAGTGTCCTCGGACAGGAACCAGCCTCCCATTTTGCAGGAGCGTCGACTAAGGAGGACTTTCAGAGGAACGTTTAAGCTTATTTGTCCTGACCAAGACATCTTGGTTCTGAACACTCTGACTTGACTTTTTTTTCTTGTGTCACACATTTAGCCCATCCTCGTTCAGTTCATTTGGTAATGTGAGTCAGATCCGAGTGGAGTCGACGTCAACGAAAGCCCCTTTTATCTCCTGGACGGATCCCGATCTTGACCTGATCTTGGGAATCCAGAGGCGCACTGCTGGCTTTCTGTCCTCCCAGGCTATTAAGGCTGCAGTTAATTGCATTCACTGGCAGTCGCAGGTATAAATTGATTCATGAGTGGATTTAAATGGCTTCAATAATGAGTTCCCAGAGACCACGTGCCATTATGTACATCTCCATTGCATCAATCGCAGTGTTAGCTGATTTCACTGATGGGTTTGTCATCTTTTCTTGAAGGTGCTTTTCAGTCAAATCAGCTGGTGTTGTGTTTGAGCGGCGACGTGCATCCTCTGGGCTTTTTTTAGAAACAAGACCTCATTTTAGCTGGCTGCTTCCTGAATCAATAGCACATTGGATTATGTCCAATTAGAGGCTCCCAGCTTCTGCGACCAGGAGTAATTGCAACCGAGACACTTCAAGAAAAGTTTGAGTCACTTCAGGAGTTGATTCTTTGTGTGTGTGAAGCGTGCGGCCATTTGTCTCTCTAAACAATGTGTCACCAGAATCCTTCCTGGTGCATCGCATTAGGGAAATGTTCGATAGCATCGCAGCCAAGCTAAATTGGATCTTATGCATGCGGTATATTGTATTAGATTCTGATTAGGATTCAAAGCGGCTAACCATAAATGCATGCAGTGTTGTTTAAACCTCATCGGGATGCAGCCGGCATGAAACAGCCAGACGTAAAAGGGGGTCGGACACGTCGAGGGTGTTCTGTCCTCATCGGGTTCTGTGTTGTTCTAAATTCTCACATTCCACCTTCTAGTGCAGGTCAAATCCAGAGCAGGGGGCAGCGCTGTGCCTGAGCTGTAGCGCCGACACACGACGAGCTAACAAAAGAGAAACTAGTAGCCTGGCGGACAGCCGGACACCTCGCTGTATATCCCAGTCTAACTGTAGTTTGGAATGCTCTCTAGCTAACAATCTAGAAGTAGATTTTTAAGATTCCTCCTCTCTTTTTTTAAAAAAAAAAAAACAAGAGCTTTGGCTAACGGTTGTCTAATAACAGTTTCTACTGTGCCAATTTCTACCAGCAAGTGTCTTCTCCTTCGTCTTCTTCAATTACCGTGCGGCATGTGCCATTGTGAGGGAGGGAACAGCGGCGCTCAGGCTGTGCAGAGCAGCGTCCCTTTTATTCCAAATTACAGCCCTGATCCACAGACCGCCGCGGCACCTGGTGATTAGCCATGCTACGAGGAGGAGGAGGAGGAGGAGGAAGGAGAGAGGAAGGAAGCGTGAAATGTACTTTGCATCATCCAAACAAAGGGACTGACGTCAGGTTTTATGGACTTCAAATAAAAAATGAACATGAAAATAGGATGAATCTAAAGGGAACACAACGTGCACACTGTAGAGAAGTTTATAGTTTATTAAAGAACAAAAAGTCTGTGTATTTGATTTGGGCACTTTATGATTCTTAACGTCTTTTTATGTGTAAATATTACGATTGTTAGTGTCTTTTTGGAGTGAGCCAAAGTTAATCTATAACGACTTAGTAGATTAATGTTAAAACTCTGAGGGAGGGAGGGAAGGGATGTCCTCGCTAGTTATCGTAAGACTGTAGCATTTAGCTGGTAGCATCCGCATGACTGATTAAAACTTCTAATTAATTAGCACACAACTTGATAAGGCTAAGCATGAGCTATATGCTACACAGAGGGACGAGGGGCGAAGCATGTTGGGTTTGGATCCAGCATCAGTCGAGGAACACGTACATATGTAGCAGTTTAATTCAGATCCGTTGAAACAGCTTTTTTTTCTTCAACAGATAAAAAAACACAAGAAAACATATCTCAGTTTCATCCAGTTGATGATTAGTTTTTAGCTTTGAGGCGAGATTTCAGAATAAAAGTCAAATTTCACCAATCAGCCGATGTTTTAACGAGATCACTCGAGTTTTGCTCTACGAGACTTTGCAGAAGTGGCCGACGTTGTGCCAGTAGCAGCGCTGCAGGGATATTAATGCTGTATCTGTTTCCAAACCAATTAGCTAGATTCTGTAAAGCAATAATCAGAAAAAACATCCAGTCGTTCAGTCGCTTGGTAGAAACCAGAGCCGGCCCTGCCCAATGTGGCGCCTCCATCGGCGATTTACATACGAAATCGAACAGCATTGTTTTGTAGTGATATTAATTGGGCAAGAGTTATTAGTAATAACTAGTTTAATTATAATTATACTGAAGGGGAAGTTTTTCCTGATTGTGCGGCGCCCCCTGGAGGCCACGGCGCCCTTAGCATTTGCCTATATTGCCCAATGGGTCGGCCAGCTCTGGTAGAAACTGTGGACAAAATGACACGTGTCTCTGGTGATTTTCACTGCACTCAAATTCATCTGTTCTAATATTTGTATTATTATAAAGTCACCGCGAGGCGTATGTTTTGTACGTATCAGAACACACACGTCACTCCAAAGCTTCTGCTATCTTTGGAACAAGTCGTAATCTGATTAAAATGTATTAAAATCGAAATGCGGAAACAGAAAATCACCCGTTAGCGTGCCGTTTTGACCTCAGTGCATTCACATTTTCTTTTTCCATAACTTATTCCAGGGAGAGCGTCGTGTCGTCTCTGAGGAGGAGCTGAAAGTTTAATGCCCCATAAAAACGTGAGAATATCCGACTTGAAAAATGCAGGCTCATTTTTCACAACCCTAAAAACACACTGAGTATTTTAATACAGTGATAACAATGACTGCCTGGTAGGTAAAACAAAAGGGACTATTTGTGATATTTAAAAAAAAACAGCAGAGGTCAGAGCAGTTAAAAAGATCAAATATATAATTATATATACACTGAACAAAAACATTAAGGCCCCATGTGAAATATTGATGCCACATGAAGTGCACCACCCAAAGTGAGCGTATACTGTCTGGTACTTGTACTAAATGGATATTTCTCTTGATTAGTGCCCCAAATCTGAGTCCACCACTGCCTCAGTGATGCATTAATTCCATTCAGTCCATGGGTGTGGCATATCCAGACGCTGCTCCAACACAATGAGCAGTACTCAGACACTCCTTATACTGGGGACAATAAAAGGCCACCCCAACATGTCACATGTTGACCAAAGCAGCAACGCCTCAGATGACTCCGGTCATGAGGGAACATGTCATTGGCATGTTGGTGTGATGTGTCTGTTGTCAGACCAAAGGTTTCATCTGCTGTACGTGTCGCTGGTCTGAGACCATCCCACAAGTGAACCAGCCGGATGTGTCCATCCTGTGCTGGGGTGGTCACACGTGGCCGACGTGGATGAGGTGGATTTGCAGTACTGCCCATCTGTTGGAAACCAACTCTCAAACGTCCTGTCGTCTGATAGTGAACATTCAGCTGCACAGCGACCGCTCTGGTGGACATTCCTGCTTCCAACATGGAAGTATACGCTCACTTTGGGTGGTGCACTTCATGTGGCATCAGTATTTCACATGGTTCGTTTATATTTTTGTTCAGTGTAAAGTAGAATTAACTCCTCCTACTGTGACCCAGGGAATGTGTTTCTGTGATTGTTTTTTGTGCCAAAGTGTTGACCATATTGTGAGGGCTGATTTCCCCCATTAAGGACCAATGAAAGAGAGAAAAGTTTACACATTCGGCGCTCAAATTTTCTTTCTGCAAGTCATGCACGGAGCACATCTGGTGTAAAGAAATGGCTTTGCATCCGAGAGAAGTAGCTCCTGTGGCTAAAAACTGAACTGGTATTGCATGATGAGTTGGTGCAGGTGATAATGAAAGGAGTTGGAAGCTGCAGCAGTAGCCGTTATAGAGGCTTTCCATCTTTCTCCATCCGAACCTGCAGCAGCTGCCTGCGCAAACGAGCTGTTAAACTGAGCTTTCCTAGCAGCGGAGTCACACACATGCAGTAAATGATGGGTTTTCTATGATGGCTGCAGCTGCAGAACCTGGCATGGGTATGGATTTGGTTCATTTGGTTGCAAGATTTGTGCAACTGAGACGAAATACATGCCGACATCGAGGATTCAGAGCAACTGTCTGTTAGAACTGATTGTGTATTTTCAACAGCTTCTTGTTCACCACTTTGTTTGTAACTTTCAAGGCAAATGAATGAGCTAAATGTGGATGTTACAGTCGACATATTCAGCACCAAAAATGTACTTTTCTTTTCTTTTGCGTTCCCCCATGTTCTTTGATTGTGTCTCCGCCACTTGGATGTTAATGATGTAACTTCTATCAATTGTAATGTAAGTAGAGGCCTTAAACACACGATATACATTCTGTCAGGGCTAAGGACTAAGAAATGTCACATTAAGTAATCAAGACGACGCAAAAAACGTTTTACAGTGTCACCATTTCAACCCATCACCTGAAGTAATGTGTCATCTATGGAGACGATTATCTTTGCGTAATGTTCTTAATGAATTTCTGATATTACTGATATTTCAACTGACTACTTGTGCAGCCTCCACACGTGTTGGTGTGAGCTTAAATGAACAAACCGAGCAAAAAACAGAAAACATTTTTGCAGCGTAGATCTTCACACATTCGGACCTGTTTCTTAAGAAGACTTGTTTTCTAAAGACTTAGGTAAATTATTGCTATTGTTTCTTTGTTAGGGTTTGGATGCACATCACGGTACTTTGTGGGTTCAAACGAGTAAAACGAGAAAAAAATACAACATTTGCAATCTAGGTATCTGTAAGAGTTGTGCTGGCGTCCTTGTTGAGGTCCTTTTATCCACTTTTTGGGTTGTAATTCTGCAAAAACAGACATTCGTCCTTCTGCTTTATTAGTATTAAAATCTATACATGGCACCACCAGTGACCACCGGCCAAGATATAGAGAGAATTATAGAGACAGTTGTGTTTCATATATTGAGGAGTTTATGTGTTTAGCTAATCATTTTTAGATGTGAAACAAAGAGCAGACAACTGGTTTTCATTACAACATCTGTAACCATGACTGATACTAGCATTGTAGACCTCTGGCTTCATATTTACATGTTAACATGAATGTAAGTTGAACTACATGATTTAGTGACATGTAGCCCTTTTCCACCAAGAAGAACCAGGTCTAGTTCTGGTTCTTAGTTGGTTCTAATCTGGTTCCTCCTATGAACCTGTTTGGAGCCCAGTTGGAGCCATTGGGTCACCGTAAAACCACTACGCTAGCATCCATTACATAGCAGTTAAACAAACGCAGTAAGTTGATGATAATATCTATGTTTATCTCTATGGATGGTCTTAAGGCTGATTGTGAGGCGGAGGTCCTCCTGTTGCCTGGACACATCCGTGATCACGCTACTGGTGGGACACAACTGTAGCGGATTTCAGGTCAACAGTTTGTGCTAAACTTCCGTGTGTCCCGGGAGTCATTCCAATACATGTGTGATGGGACCAGGGACGTCCTGGAGAACAAGGACACTAATTAGCGCTTGTGTGTCCCTTTCCACCGTTGATGGTTGGTCACCATAACCCCGCCCCCAGCCCCTGACGTACTCGGTGCTTAGCTCTGGACCAGCAAAGAGTTGGTGCTTGCTGAGCTCCAGTTTTTAGAACCTGGAGTCGGTGCTTAGGAGGTGGAAACACAAAGAAGTGGAGCTAAATCAGGCTCTGGCTCCGAACTAGACCTGGAACCAGCTCAGTGGAAAAGGGGTAACAGTAGAGCAGCAGTTGGAACCTACTGGCTTCTCTTTACTCTCGGTATTTTCACCATTTAACTTAAATTGCTAAACAACAGATTCAAACCCTTAAAAATAAGCAACAAACACTAAGAACCAACCGGCTCAATGAATGCATTGAGATGACGTTCAAATATGGCGTCCCAGTTACTCCAATCAAAGCTGCCTGAGGTCTTTCAGCCTCAGCGTCTCAATTTTCGGTCGAACAACGTGAGTACTACACTCCAGGGTGGATGGCCTCCAGTTGGCTTCATGCACCCTCGATTAGCATGAACATAATACACTAAAGCAGCTCTTTGGACTCAAATTACGACAATAAAACGACTTGTTCTTGGAGTGATTTTGATGCTCAGACAATGAACAGTCAAGCACAGCGAATGAGTGTAGACTTGACCAGTGGTGGAAGTCAGACGGGATCAGCTCCATGCAAAAATGTGGAAAAGCTGCGCAAAAAGCAGCAAAACACCGAGATAAATCAGAAAAATGAAACACACCTTCCACTGAAAACACATGCAGACTCAAAGTTGCATCCGCAGCTCACTGAAGCTGAGCTAAGAGGCGGTCATTTCCCTTTTCCTTTAAGGTTGTGCAGTCTTTAGGTAAACTGCAGATAACAACTCCTTACGCCTCCTTTCCTGACAGCATTTTTCCGTGCACGTGTTTCGATGCCCTGAGATAACCCAGACAAAGCCGTGAAACGTGTGTCTGTTTTTGCAGAAGATGAACCTAAAAGTGAAACTGGGTAGAATTCCCTTTGAAGTTCTTTAAAAAAAAATTTAAAAAGACAAAAAATAAAATAAATCCTTTTACCTGAGCTCAAATCATCCATATCTTCCCCCCCTCCACATGGGTTCTACTCGTTAGAAAGAAAGAAAGCGAGCTCAGTTTGTGTCCTTTCCTTTTCAGAGCGACGGTGTGTACGTTTCTAGACATATCATATCATGCTCTCTCCCGGGGAAGGAGGTGGAGGTGTGGGCGGATGAAAGGGTAGATGCAGCTCCTCGGTGGGCGTTACGAAACGGCGGCTGGTGTTTCCCAAAAGCAACACATCTCCTCCTGCGCTGCAGAGGCAGACTTCCCCTCAGAGCCCCCCCACCCCACCCCACCCCAGCTCCCTGGAAGTGTTCCCCCACATGCCATCTGCTAGATCCTCTCATCCGAAACCTCCCACATCACCGAGAGCGGATGCATTTTGAGGCTGGGCGACCCCAGTGAGAAGCAAAGTGCCGCCGAATTTCATAACTTTTGTGGGTTTTTTTGTTTCTCAGCAGCTGTTCCTTTGCTGTCGCTCACCTTCCCGCTTCGTTTACCCCTCCAGTGATACAAAGCCATTATCTGTAAAACATTCACAGCCTTAAAAATTCTCCTCCCCGGATCATCAGTCGAGGCCTTTTGAGGACACCTGAGGGTTTTCCAGACGTGACGTTTCCCCGAGGCCCTAACGTTGAAGGTTTTGGTTTTGGGAGATGGGACAGTTGTGCAGGCCTTCTCATTCTTTCAGGGTGATATGGGGCAACTTCTGGGAAGCAATGTGGATGGAGCGACTGTTTCTCCTCAGCGATTTATCCAGGGAAGGTCTGCCAAGTTCTTTCACTTACATTGGTCCTTTAGTTTCCCGGGAGCAGCTTCTTTAGAGCATCTTTTTTTGCTCGACGGCAGCAAAATAATGAACCCTTCCATTTGCAGGCCTGTTGCATTTTCTTTTAAACCGTCTTCCCATCCGTAGATTAGGATCAGCAGAAGTTAGCATAAACCGAGCGCTGCGCAGCAAAACGCCCGTCTGCATTGCTTTCCACCCGTTGCTCGTGTTTTACTGCCTTGAAGACCTGAATGTTATCAGAAGAGTGACAACGACGGCGTGACTTTAGTTCTACTCACTGCACTGACATTTAAAACACGAGTATATTTGCAGATTCTTTGGCAAACTGTTATATTGTTGAGTAAATGCACAATTTGGTGTATTGTTATTCTATTCCAGCTGTCAATAAAATAGTTTAACTCCAGTAAAGTTGTGTTTTTTACGCGTGCATCTGCTTCATTTGGGGTGCGGGCACTGCCTTCTCAGCTTCCTCTTATGCGCACTCAGTTGAAATTTGAATAATCAGAGTTTAAGAGCTTAATTGTGAGCAGTGGGTGGTTGTTTAATCATCTAAAGCTGGGTAAAATGACGATAAAAGCTGCACAGGTCTGCTGTAGTGTGAAGGAAAAGGAGCAAAGAAAGAAGGTTTTTACCTGAAGTTATAGCCACACTAAATTAAAAGCCTGGTCAGACTGGCCTCCACTCAATACCCAGAACAACATTACAGCAGGAGCAGCAGCCCTACCTGGTGCAGCAAGAACTGTTCCAGCTGGATCGGAGGTTGCAGGTCCAATAAGATGGTTGGGAAGAGTCGAGTGCAGGCACCAGTCCAGGGACAGGACGGAGGCTGCATTTCAAATAACAGACTTTGCTTGTTTTTGCAGCACAGCATGCACACACTTGGCACATACTACTTCGTTATAATGATGCACCGCAAACTTTGTCCGTCGCAGTCTGTAGTATTAAATAAATGATGTATCTGACACACCTGGGCAGAAGATTATCCATCAGAGTAGCACGCTGGCTGGCGTATTGCTAAATCCAAGTAGCAGGACATCTTTTTGGCGTCCTACATAGTGTGGTATTCTGGATGCTGGAATGATTAAACCATCATAACGAGTATTTGCTTATTGTCCAGATGTAGTGATGTGGATAATTAAAGAGCGGATGCTGAGTAAAGTTGAACACCAGCAACGCAGCCTCCATAGCAACAAACAGACAGAGACAACAGCTGCACAGTTATTGTTAAGACTACAGTTAAAGTTAGCCTAGCGGCCTCATTTTCAGAGATCAGTTTGCTCCTGCGGCTGTGGCTCAGGTGGAAAAACAGGTTGTCCACTGAGCGCAAGGTTGGTGGTTCAATCCCCAGCCCCTCCGCATGACAGAGTGTCCTTGCACTGCAAAAACTCCACATCTTACCAGTTTATTTGTCTTATTTTTAGTCAAATTGTCTCAACCCACTTGATTTAAGATAAATTCACTTTCCAGGTAACATTTCAGCAGATGGAGGGACGTGTTTTAAGACAACGCATCTTAAATATCTTGTTAAGTCAAACAATCTTGAAATGATCTTGTTTTAGTTGTATTTTACCAGAAACAAGGTTCATTTCATTTCATCCATGTTTCAAGCTGAGCTGTTGTTTGTATCAGATAAATAATCTGGATTTAAGAAATAAAGTAAATGCATTTTATTGGAAAATCACCAGTTCATATCAGAAAACAGCTGCATGTGTAAAATGTGTTAAAAAAAAACAAAGCAAATGTCTGCTTTTGAGTTAAAACACCTCCTTTTGGGCGTAGCTGGCTTCACCTAAAACACAACACCTTCAAATGCTGTCAAACACCACTAAATATTAGGATTTCTAGCCAACTGTGAGAAGACATTATATCTCAGAATGCTTCAATTAATCTGTGTGATCTGATTTCAAGTACAAGATGGTCTTAAATCCAGAGAAGAGCCACGATAATACAACTAAAATAAGTTGAACACATCTCAAATTAAGAAGCTGACATTAAACTTATTAAAGCTAAAATCTATTTAATTCTTTATCATGTCTGGTTTATTCTAAGACACCTCAGCTTGACAATGCTGCTAAAATATAGCTTATAATAAGTTTTCCCTGCTAATTTTAAGACCTCAATATTCTAAATATCATGTCTTATTTCAAGAAATCTGACTAAGCAAATGTTCACTTGTTCTATTGGCAGATTTTTACACTTATTTCAGGTAAAAGTGCCTTGAAATAAGTTTATTTTCTTGTTTTGGGAGGGGCATTTTTTACAGTGTGGGCAAGACACTGAACCCCAAGTTGCTCCCAGTGGCAGGAAGCACCTTGCATGGAAGTCTGTCGTCGTTGGTGTGTGAATGGATGAATGAGAAAAGCGCTTTGAGTAAGGTACAAATGTAAGTGCAGACCATTTACCATATAGCTACCCGGCTCACCCCAACTTCAACAAGTCCCAGATGTCAAAGAAGAGCCTGTGCAGATGTGTCTAAATAAATACCCGAGTCGACTCTGCAGCAGGGAAAGTCGTGCATTTTGTAGCTCGTGATTTGAAATCTGAAAATGGTGAGAGCGTCCCTGTAACGATGATGCCACAGAGACGCATATCTTTAATGACTACAGACAGACAGACACAGGGTTACATGTGTTTGGATGTTCGGACAGTTAGGTATAGACAGAAGCAGTTGCATGTAATCTGATTTGCTTTCTAGGTGCATCCCCGCTAATTTCAGACGCATGCTCGACCATGTTGTTCTGGAACCGGGCCTGGGTGTTCATATCTTGCGATGGGCAGCAGAGACCACAGCTCCCGTGCAGATTGGCCCGTGGGATTTTGCTGATGAATGCTAACAAAACAATTGTCACTTCAACTCAGGGTGAAGGGGGGAGGTGTTTCCCATCCAGTACAGCAGGAGGAAGACAAGCCAAATAATGACTGGAACAGCAGACGGCTGGAGGACCTGAGACTGTCGATTATAACGTTACAGTAGAATACAGTGTCAGATTTGAGGCTACTGTAGAAGCTTGACTGACTGATTAAATGCCTGCTTGAATTGAAATGATCCAATATCACATCCTTGAAAGCCTCCGCATGAAAAACAAAACCAAAAAACACAGAAGTTGCCTCTTTCAGTGGTTAATAAACCGATTTAAAGAACCTTATTTTCACTTGAAACCAGCAGAACACAATAAATTACTGAGCACCGGTTCTGGATTTAGTAGCTAATATAAATTAACATTGTAATAATAGATCTATTTCTCGCTTTTTACCCAAAAAAGAGGAGATAAATAGTTTAACTAAGGTATAAAACTGACAAAAAAGCACATAGAGATTGTATAAAACTGGAGATAACACATGAATAATACCATGCTGAAGTTAAAACTGAAGACTGAGGTACTGACTTGTGGTAACTGCTGCATTTAAAGCTGAATAAACCATGGTGAGATTTCCGCTCTTAAACTCACCCAGTCTAAATCAGGCATCACCTGTACATGATGCATCTGGTACCATTGGTTTTTAGAGACCTCAAAAGCAGTGATTCTCAACTGGTCCAGCCTCAGGACCCACTATGTCTCTATTAATAACAGTCACGACCCAAATGGTTGAAGTTTGCTGTTCCTGTTGACAAATTAAGGTTTTATGGGTGGAGTCTCAACACATTTTGATACAATTTAGGAAGAATTTGGCTTAGTTTTTTGCTCATTTTGGTATATTTAGACGCTAGTTTTTTAGCATATTTTGGCCCATTTTGACAGATTCTGAGCACATTTTTGGCACATTTTAGCACAAATTTCTCCTATAAGCTGGCAGAACCAAATCTAGAGGTTAATAGTGGTCAACTAAACCACTAAATATCCTGCTTTTGAAAGCAAACACTTTTAAAATAAAAGACTCTATACCACTACTTTTTTGGGGGGGAAGCTTCTGCGACCCTCTAAAAATGTCTTTGCGACCCACTTTTGGGTCCCGACTCACCAGTTGAGAACCACTACTCAAAAGGATCTTTTTCCATGTTTGAGTTATGACATATCATAGACTAGAGACACGTGGGTGACGTCGCAGATCTCATCCTTATGCTCCAGTTTGCAGATGTTTGTCTGTGACACCGACCAGTTCATCCACTGATGGCTTTTCTCTTGTAAATTTGAAAAATACACAGCCTGCTATAGGTCAGGGTCAGTTTATTTAACATTTAAAAACAACCAAGGTTGACTGGAGTGCTTTACAGACTTCTAAGCACTGCAAAAAGAACATACAATGGAAAAAACAGTATACATGCAGCCAGGATGTCAGCGCCAAGTCGGACTGAAAAGTGGGTAGGTCTTGACTTGGGTCTTGGGGCTGCCACTGGAAAGGCTCGGCCACCTTTAGTCCTGAGTCTGGATCTGGGGACCTCCAGGACCGCTTGACTGGACGAGCTCAGTTCTTCAACAGGTTTGTGGACCTGAATCTGCTAAATAAAGGGGGGTCAGCCCATGTAGAACTTTAAAGACAACCTTAAAAACTACCCCAAAGCAGACAGGAAGCCAGTGGAGCCATGCCAAGACTGGGGTTATATGTTCCTGCTTTTAGGTCCGAGTTAAAAGCCGAGCGGCGCCATTTTGGATGATCAGCGACTGATCGAGGCCAACATATGAAGAAATACAGTAGTCCAGCCTCGGCATCCTTAACTGGAAGAAGCTGTTTTTAACGACAGTACCAGTCTGCTATACTATACATCGAAAAACCCTGACAAGTGGCACAAGAGTGAGATTCAGGCTTTGCTGGAGGAAAACGCATCCAGTCAGCTTCTCCACTTCCGGTGCTCAGAGCAGCGTCCCATCCATCCATTAGCTCTACAGGGGCTGGAGCCCACCCCAGCTGCATCACGGACAGATCGCCGGTCCATCACGGGCAGGCAAATAACCATGCACACGCTTAGGGCAGATTTAGAATCACCAATTAGCCTGACGTTCATTGTCTTTGGACGGTGGGAGGAAGCAACCAGAGGAAATGGATTCAAGAGGAGGAAGAACACGCAAACCAGGAGTCTACAGTGCAGTTTTATGTAAACATGGAGGAGCTCACTGTAATGGAAATGGTCAAATTACAGCAGAAAGAGCAGGAAAACTGTCAGACGTGTAATTAAACGCAAATATTCATCATCACTGTAGCCTGACCAGAGGCTCCCTGAAAACCTTCCTGCATGTCAATAACCTGCAAACCTCTTGTGGGAAAAGACGGGAAGGGAAAGAAGAGAAAGGCAGATAAAGAAGAGGAGGAAGTAATAAGGGAGGTGGAGGCAGAGAATGAGGCTGGGAGCTGGAGAGAACAACACAGGAGAGAGACGGGATTCAATCTGAGGACGGCTGAGTCTGAAGCTGCAGCCCGTCTCTCTCTCTTTTAGTCTCTCCTGTGGTCTTGCTCTCTTTCCATCTCTTCTCCCCCATCATCACCATCCCTCCCTCCCTCCCTCCCTCCCTCCCTCCCTCTCTCTGGCAGATGTCCAGACTCCCTGGTGACCAAACTGATCAGCCTGTATTAAGGTTTTTCCGTCTCTCACGCACACAGAGCAGTTGCGTGACAGCAAAGGCAGGTCACACAAGGCACAAACACACACACACACACACAGGCAAAGGCATGACTTGCATGCACATGCGCAGAGTGACAGACGTCACATCACACATACATACATGTACGAGTGCGAGCGTGACTTGCGGACACGGAAAGACACGTTGGAGCTCTGAAGGACGACCCAGCAGGAGGAGCAGGAGGCCCTCTGATGGTGCAAATTGAGACGTGGGTCATTTTCTCCGCTCTGAGCAGCAGCACCTCGGTTAAACGCCACACAGGAAGGAGAGGCTCCTCCGGCTCCCTCTAGCGCCCCCTGCTGCACCGCCGGGTTGTAGTGGGACACCTACACTTTCTAATTTAAAAAGACAAAGGCACGCTGGGAACCGATTCGACCTCTTTGATTCTCATTTCCTTCTCTTTTCTTTTGCATTTCTTCTGGGTTGCAGTGTGACAGGTTACTTTAAATTGCATATCATGAAAAATGGTCAAAGTAAGCCCCTATTCCACCGCTTTACTGCCCATGAAGGAGATCTGAGATATACCACCCATATGTGCTTGGTTTTTATTTCCTACTTCTTAAGTGTTTGCGTCCTTTGCTGCACGGACTAATAAAGGTTTATCTCATCTTATTGTGCTTCTTTCTTTCCTCTCCTCATTACCTCCTCTATTCCTCCACCTGTTCCTGACTCTGCTGGTCTGTTCCACTTCTTTCCTCATCACTCCTCCACCCTTTAGTTTCCCCCCAGTGTCCCTTTCGTCCCCGACTCCCTCCAGGGATGGTTTAGCGGTTTGTGTGTGTGTGTGTGTGTGTGTGGGGATTAACTTCATCCAAACTGCAACAAGCAAAAGAAAAAGAAATCCCCTCATAAAGGTCACAATAACAGCTCAGAGCTGATGGCATAAAGTTTGAAGAGATAAAGAGGATCTGTCGGCTTCTGAGCTTCGGCTGCTGCATGAAAGTTCGCTGGACACGTGGAGAAGGCAAAGAGTTTCACAGCATTGTATTCAGGAGGTGTTAAAGTGTGCTGAGGTGAGGAAAGAGGCCCTTATTTACCCCCAGACAGCAGACTTCTGCTGCTTTTGGACGTGGCTGCATAAACCTGCCGTAAACAGCTGCCATATCTTGTGGTCAGATGCCAGATCGTACCAACCTGATACAGACGTTTTGCCAAAACCTGGCTGTAGAAACGAGACTCTGACATGTCCTTTGGTTTCCACCCTGATTAGTATTCGATGCCAAAAGATTTATAGAAGAAAGTGAGTTTTGTTTGAATTAGACACCAAAACAACCCGGTTAGATCCGGGTAAAGACCTCGGCGTGGGTCATAACACACCCTTTCTCAATGTTAACCCCGTTCTGGGCAAACTTGAGAAGACGAGCAACGGTCACGTCCAGGTCATGCTTTGCTTACTTCCTGTTCTAGTTTGACATTTCCTGTTTACACTCGCTCTCGTCTCATTGCAGGCGTCTTTGCACTTCCTGGTCTTTGTTTCTACATCTGTGTGATCATAGACATATATACGTAGACGCCGTGTTGACTGCCGCTTGGAGCCGACGTGCCTACACGGCGGCCATCTTGGTACAGTGCCACTCGCCCCTACAGTGCATTACGTCTATAGAGGAATGACATGTCTGCACTATAAAAGTGATCATAAATCCATCAGTTGTCAACATATATTGTTTGTTACAAACGTCAGACATGGAGGACAGACAGGCCGACATAAATAGAACAAAAGCATCCAAGCATCCTGTGTCAAAGCTACATGTGTGACGTTTTTAACAAACCAAACCGTTTGGAAATCGGTCGAAAATTCAGTGAATAATTCTACTTTAAGATTGTGGAGTACCTCTTACCTCCATAGACTTACATTCACTCCCCCCTCTGCTAGCCCTGTACCAGATTGGCGGCGCTTTAGGCACGTCCCTCCACAGTCAATGCAGCGTCTACGTATATATGTCTATGTGTGGGATCACCTGCCCCGCCCTAACGTGCTCCACCTCCAACCATGAATGCTGCTTCAAATGTTTGCTGGAACCAACGTCCAATGGGAAGCCTTGGACTTCATGATGTTAGAGCTATCTGTCATTTCGACTTGTCAGGATTATAGATCGTGGTTTCAGGTATCTTGAATAAAAATTCGGACGAGTTGAGGACGAGTCAAAATGATGTTGTTGGTATCTGTACTGTTAGTTACGGATAATCAAGCTCAGCTATCGGATGGTGAAATGTCAGATGAGAACGGGTTGAGAACAGCTGAATGAAATCCTACTCAGAATGCATTTCGGTGAGGTCTGTTCAATGCAAAATCTCTTCTCTTTGCAAGAAAGTTCTTTATATTGCAGCAGTGACTGACACATGTCGAACTGTAACGTCCCAGCATCTTAAGTGGCCTCTTCCACTCGTCTCCTCCCTGGTAGCAGAAGGTTAGAGCCGGTGGAAGCTCAGAGATCTGCCAACAGCAACCACAAGGGGCTTAGGAGTGTCTCACTGCAGCATCAGCAGGCGCTTAAGGGCTCTGGTGTGAACTTCCACCGACTTCCCCGAGGATTTTTTTTGCAACTGTGCAACCCTGTGGGCTTCTGACAGGGAGTAGTCCATAAGTCAAAGACTCTGGCAGCATCCAGGACACTAAAGCACCGAGGCCACTGGTGAGAAATCAAAAGTTAAAACTACGGCTACAGTCTTGTCATGTGTGTATAACTACATCTTCAGACATTGGGCTGCTCCCATTGTTTTATCGAAGCATGCCTTCCTAAAACTAAGCGTAACTCAGCAGCTCAAAGTCTCGCAAGAAAAACCCAACATCAGCATTTAAATCTGAGTCTTTATTGACTTCTTAGCTTGTGCCAACACTTTAACCACAGCAAAACATGACATAAAACCTCACGTGCCATGAAAACAACCCTGCACGATCTTTGTGACACAACTATAAAAGTGTCCTTCTGTAAGAAGACTCTCAGTCTTTCACTTTGAAAGAAGAAAATGTTCGGTTTTAGTTCGTTTCATTCCTACAGCAGCCGTCCTAAATGCTCAAATGAGGTAAAACGTCTTTCACCATGCAGTTGTTTTTACCCAGCCTTACTCCAACGTTACACAGACACTCAACGGATGAGATGCTTTTCAAACATCAACTTTAATATTAAAGCTTCCTGCTGCTACAGACCAAATATGTGAGCTGGTGAGTTTTGCAAAGTTTTATAGACCTACCAGTCGTTTACCAGGTGAATATTACACAGGTGATAAGTGTGGTCCAGAACAAATGAACATACTTTTGGTTTGGGGAACTGAGGACAGGCAGAAACCCGACAGAAGTTGACTTAATGTGCTTTAAACAACCGTATTCACAGCAGACGGAACTGAAGGATCCTCGTTGCTCACTTTCATTAACAAAATGTGCCTCACCTGTGGTTTTCCTGAAACAACCGTGCAATCGCTGGTTGACATTCAGTGAAGGTGCCTTTTAAATGCTGATTTAAATCTAATATGAAATGCACATACTGCAACGTAAACCAGCTGGCTCACATTGCTGCTTTCTGCAAGCTCTGCCGTCAAAAGGTGACTGAGAAAAGGATCTCTGGTCTCCTCCTCCGTCGACGTCCGTCCTGTCGCTGTTCTTTGCATTTCACAGCTCAAACTTGTGGACTTGTGTCACGAACTCGTAACTCATCCGAGCGACGCCCTCGGGCACGTCTGGCATCATGGCGGATTCTCGAGGCTTCTAGCGTTTAGCATAGATAGCAAGGCGAGCGTGGTTAGCATGCTAAAGATAGCTTCCCTTCACTCCCAGGTACATGAGAAGAACTAATGAGCCGGGTGAGTGTGTGTGTGTGTGTGTGTGTGTGTGTGTGTGTGTGTGTAGCCTGCTGGTGAACTCTGACATGCTCATAAATAATCTATGTATTTAAGAAAATGTTGCCTCTGTTTCCATTTTCTTTGTGCACATTGTGTTTATAACTAGCATCACGTGTCACTGTTAAAAAAATGGAATAATTCGTAATATTCCAGAAGCTAAAGAGCTAAAAAAAAACCTGTAAAATCACTGAAAATAGCTACGTCATTAAAATATTGTGATTTTTCATCATCAAAATACATTTTCTGCCCTAATTATTCATGAGATCATGTGAATTTTTTGGCTTTTTAATGTTTAATGCAGGAAATGAGTGTAAAAACCGTTACAGCTGGATAGATATTGCTTCTAGATGCTGATGAAAACGCTTTCACTGAACAATTTGTGTCGTTAAAACTCTGTGATTGTTCAAGATGTCTCTCATTTAACGAGCAAATGTGTGGAAAATCACAGAGAGGACACTTTTTTCTGTTAATTGTCGCTAATTGCATGTAATTTTGGAAATCAGTTTACTGTGTTAAACCTAAGTGAACAGTTTCATCTCTTTGTAGATGTAAAAACTGAAATGTTACGGTTATTTAAAAGTCAGATAATTAATGAAAACATGAGAAAATTTCAAACTAAAAGGAAAAATTCCATGACATTACTTGTTTTTGCAGCGTACACATGCTGTAACTTTAAACCCTGTGATGATGTGGATTGTGAGGCTCTTGCTTTAAACTATTCCTGGTTAGCTCTGTCAGTGTGTCACATCTGTAGCGTGTTCATGTTCAAGAGCGTCACGCCTGTGTTCAGTCTCTCAGCGTGATGATGACGTCGTCGTCCTGTCCTTTCCACAGCATCTCCCCCTCAAAGTCCAGCATCTTGTGTTTGCGGCAGCGCAGCAGGATCCCCACCACTTTGTCCGAGATCTTCACGTAGCGGTCGAAGAGGCGGCCGAAGCTGATGATGGTCCTCCCCTCCTTGTCCGTGAAGCCCATGTCCCTGATGATCCACACCATCTCCTCCATCTCCCTGTGGATGTGCTTCTGGGCCCGGTCGCCCCTCTCGGCCGTCTTGGAGCCGTCTTTGGGCCGACCGTAGCCGGAGTCGCCCTTGCGGAGCCGCTGGGCCATGGCGTAGTCGTGGTCGAACTCCTCGCTGAAGGGGTTCAGCTTCTGGCCCTCCATGTGCTGCTCGGACCACTGCTGCCAGCGGCTTTTGATGTCGCCCATGGTGGCGATCTTGATCTGCAGGGGGGACAGGTGAGTTTACCGTCAAAGTTCACCTCACAGAACTCATGAAAACAGAAAACAACCTGCAGCGGTGTCACAGTGACGTCAGCAGGGCTTAGAGGTTTGGAAACTTCAGACTTTTAAAAGCAATCCTGCATCACAGACAGAGGACGTGGAAGAATCTGACGGAATAATTTATGGGAAAAAGTCTGAATTGCACTGGAGCTGCAGGGAGGTTGCGGGGGTAGAAGGTGGGTGGTCGAAGCTTAGGACTTTTACTTTACAGCAGTGGTTCCTACAAACTGAGGGTTGAGAGACACCTAGAGCAGGTTAGGGGGCTGATTTACTTGATTTTCTTTGTTTGATGTGTTCTGTTACCAGTCTATATCAAATCATTCTCATTGGTTTTTGAGGTTGTTGTGTTCTTGGTTGTCAACCTTCAGCTGTGTGCAAAGTTTGTGCGCTTCAACTCCAACCATAGATAGTTGGTTTGTGCATGTCTGGCACCAATATTTTGGGAAGTTTGGAATCTTCTTCTCTAGAATTTGAGGTTTAGGCAGCAATTATGGTTCCTTAAAAAACAAATCTTAATGTCTGGGAGCCGTTTTTAAGGTTTTCTGAACTTCTCACTTGTCTTAAAGCTTAAAGGCTGCTCCTACATTTTCCAGATCCCCTAAATTCCCTGGATTCATTCAACCCGTCTGGGTCCGTGTACGTCGTGACCATTCGTTTTCTTATTTTGAGATTTCAAAATAAAAACGAAAAATAAACCGTCTCCATTTTTTTCAGTGATAATACAAAATGAAAAATGGAAAACGGGCCCTAATTCATTATCCATTATCTGTTATCCGATTTAATTAGATGTGTTTGTAAGTGGAAATTAAAATTAAAATATACCCGTGGAAAACTTATTTCATTATTTCCTGTTGGTTTTGGCTCCATGACCCGTCTGACTTCTGAAGAGGAGCTAGCGATTTAGCTAGTTCCGCTAAATGGCAGAGCTAGTGATTTAGCGCTAGCTCTGCCGCTAAATCGCTACTTTGCTTTCTGGCAAAGCTAAAGTAACAGAAAACCTCCAAACCTCCCCAAAAACGTCCTGAAAAGCAGCCGAACTCTAGCGATTTAGCGCTAGCGGCAGAGCTAGCGGCACCACAAGGTCCCTCCAAAGGGACAAATAAACCCCACGCTGGTGAAAAGTCCACTGTGAAATAGTGAACAATGTGTTCCAAGCAACGTTTGGACCCCACAGTGGGTCTTCATCAGGCCACGGCACACAGCAAGGTCTGCTAACAGTGAGCTAACACTGGAGCTTTAGATACCAGATCCTTCCTCATCAGAAGTCAGACGGGTCACGGAGCCAAAACCAACAGGAAGTAGAGAAATAAGTTTTCCACGGGTGTATTTTAATTTTAATTTCCATTTACAAACACATCTAATTAAATCAGATAATAGATAATGGATGATGAATTAGGCCCGTTTTCCGTTCTTCATTTTGTGTTATTGCTGAAAAAAATGGAAACGATTTATTTTCGCTTTTATTTTGAAATCTCAAAATAAGAAAACAAATGGCCGCGACGTACACAGACCGTTCTGCATTAATGCTGATTACCGACCCTTGATCTTTAAATAAGCTCCTCTCCAGTTGGTGAACTTGATCCCCAGCTCGGCCTTTACACGCTGATGGGAACATCTCCACCCAAATAAACCAGCGAGCTCAAAAATCACATTTTACAACCCTCCAGAAATAGTTTTCAAACCGGAGCAGATGGTCCGCCGGAGCCTCCTGAGACGTTTTCAAGGCTTAATGCTGCTTTTTTTGTGCGTTTATTACAGCAAATGCACCAGAACTGCATCTGCATAGGCTGTGCTACAGTTTTAAGTTTGGTATTTTACTGATTCAAGCTTTAAAATAGATGCATTTCCCTTCTGTCTTTACTCCTTTAACTCTCATGTTCTCCTCTTCTTTCCTCGACACTCTTATTCGCCGCCGTCTCCTCCTTCGTCTGCTCTCCCTGCCCTTTCTGTTTAATTCCCCCCCTCCATGTCTTTCCTTCCCTCTCCGTCGGTATTTTCCTCAGCTTGCCAGGCCTTCAGATCAGTGTCATCAGATCTCTTTGGTATTTGCTCAATGAGAAGTGAAGACTTGTCACTGAGGGACCTTCCATGAACCACATGAACCTTTAAATGTATCTTTTGCTGATTCTTTCCGTGTTTCCATTAAATAATTAAATATAGTTTTAGCTGCTGCTGATATTTTGATGCACTACTCTTTTATTATTAATGTAAATCTGTTTCCATCAATCCTGCAGACCTCAGTCTTTTAGCGTCTTGGCTTTTTTCATTATCCATGTAAGAATCATCGTTTTATGAGTGTTATCGTCTTCGTTGGTTCTCACTGAGGTGGGCGTTTATTGCTCTTCTGAGTGGGTCTTTGCATCAAAGGTGCAAAAATGTAATTTGCCAGCGTTAGCGTGCTAAACTTAGACTGCAAAGACGGTAAACATTACACCTGCTGAAGCTTGTCGCTATGAGCATATTAGCACGCGGATAGCATTTGGCACAACTGCTGCTTCGTAACAAGTATTCTTCCTGCAGCATCGGCTTAAGAATGATGGTTAGAGTACGGTGAACATTTCCACGGCACCACTGCAGCCTCACAAAGCCGCCTTCACGGTTGCAGACATGTTTCCATTAAAGGTGCATGGTTTTAATATTCCGATCTGCACCAACAGCAAACTGCAGAAGGAGACAAACTGTGACGGAAAGCAGAAGATCCAAAGAGTCGAGTCTGTTTCCGAGGAGCTGCTGGAGGCCGAAGCGGAGCTGCTGCTCATTTGCATGGAGGCCAAAATATTTTAAAGACTGACGGCCAAGAAATCAGCTGCACTCTTAAATCAGAATCTCGGCTTTCAAATAATCCCAGTCAGTGACACAAACACGGTGTTCTTCAGTCGATCAGACCGAGATTAGCGCGACTTCTTCATCTCCCTGTGCACGTTATTTAAGACGTACCTTACATCTATCAAGTCAGCCTAATTCAGACGACATAAGATGTGAACTCACTCGAATGTATGGTGATAAAATCCACTAAATTAAACGCCAGGCATCTATCAGCTCATGTTTCCGTGTCCCTCCCTGCCCTCTCTCCTTTCACCTGGTTTCCCTCCCGCTGACTGTTCCACCTGAAGGTCAGGTTGAAGAACACGTTGCAGAGCGCGACTATATTTATTTGCATATATTCCATTGCGCTGTGGGCCAGAATGTGCTTTCACGAGCTGGACTTTCTCTCCAGCGACCGTCGAAGGGGACCGGCCAGTCGGTCAGTCAGCCGGTCGGCTTCTTTGCCTTTTATAGGGGAGATTTCAGGGTTGGAGTTATGCAAGTGTTGCGCTGCTTGGTGTCCACGGGGGAGTTGGATTTCTTCAGGTGACATCAAAGGCACTTCTGTTTAAACTTGTTCATTCCCGCTGTGTGGGAACACCTCTGCTCTATTTCAGGGCATTTATGGAAGCTCGAATTGTCTCGTGAAAAACTGCGTATAATAACCGTCTTGTGTTAAATTAAAGGGCAGCTACACAAGGTCGTATTAGCTCTACCGTGAGGCCGTCGCTAACAACGCTCAAACACGCAAAGCGCCAATTACAAATGACCTCTACCATGAAATAAGAGGTTTGGGTGTTGGCCAAAGAATTGAGAGCCAAGTGCTTGGCCTTTTGTGCTTTCACTCGTCTTTTCATATTTTATAAGGACAAATTACAACAAGTAGCCCCAAGCACCTTTTATTTTAGTTGTACGTTAGTAAAGGATTTTCCCTATAGACTGGAGAAACACGTTTGATATAGAACGACCAACGGTGTCAATGTTTAATTGGCTTCATCTGTAATAAAGTCACTGTGGTTTGATAAATTATTTAAAGTTTCATTTGTTATAAGTGTCTTTAAGCCATTCGAAGGCATCAGACATGAATATAACATCTCATTACGAAGCTGCTTTAGTGAATCTCTTATTCCATATCCAGCAGTCGTTGGACAAAACTGTCCTTCAGTTGGAGACGGAAGACCACGTGATGAGTATTGGTCTGGTGTTGATTTGGTCTTTGGCAGCTACATTCTCCACCATGTTAAACCAGCTGTTTGCTAACTTTGTCTTTCTGCTGTTGACTCCACTGAGAAGTGATCAAGGGAGAGTCTGGGTCAGTTAGTGAATTTGAAAATGAAGAAGGTTTAAATGGTTGGAGAAGCTGAGAAGTTGGGATAAATCTTGTAATGGCTAATTAAAGCAACATCGATCCGTTGTTAATATAAAAGTATTGATGTGGCTAGCTCTGTAGTCAGACTGAACTGAAACTGTTTTCAAGATGTTGTCCTATGATCAAGTTTAAACGTTGTCTCGGTTCGTTGACTCTACCTTGGCTCTGTTTGTCTGTTTTTTCTGCTGGACGTCGTTCTGTTCGGTTTTCGGTTCGCTGTTGTCGCTGAGCCCACCGTCCTCTCCCAGCCCGCTGTCCTCCGTGTCCACGCTGCTGCTTCTCGACCCGAGCTTCTTCTCCTGGAGCTTGTGCTTCCTGTCCTGGATCACCCCCCCTCCTCCTCCTCCTCCTGCGCTCTGCAGCGCCCTCATCTGGCGGCGTCGCGTCGGCGACTCGTTGCCCAGGAACGGTTTGCTCTCCTCGGGACCCGACTCCATCTTGCCTCGGATGGCGCTGACGAAATCGCTGCTGCTGCACTCGCTGCGTTTGGGCTGGATGGTCTTGGTGACGGAGCCGGTCCGGATCTTATTCCCATCGGACTCGCTGGCGTCTGCTGCGATCACTCGTGGGGTAACGGTGAGTTTGACCACGTGGTTTCGGTCTTTTTTGTCCGCCTCCTCCACAGATGAAGGCATCCAGCCGCTGGGGATGCAGTCCTGCTTGTCGGAGTGCTCGTTGGCCCAACCCTGCCAGCTCTTGGCCAGGTTGGCCACCATGGCGGCACATTTTATCTTCCGTACCGCCCGTTTGAAAGCCTGCGGCTCCTGAGGTGAAACAGTGGAGGTCCCGCCGCTGCTCATGGTGACGATTCCAGATGGAGTTGTGCTGTTTTTGGTGTTTTTCTCCCAATCAGTGTGGGTCTATCTATAAGAAAACCAAAGTATTTCCAAAAAACAAGACGTTAGCTCAGTGCAAACCCTTTAAATCTCTCAAAAAGAGTTCTGGTTGTCTTCTGTCTTCCTGAACAAATATTCAGCTTCTTTTGATTCCGACTAAAATCTCCAAAAACTCTCCGCTTCCAAAGTGAAACTCTCCAAATTATCACGGACGCGCCTCAGCCTTTATAGCCGCAAACATCCGGAGCTTTCCAGACCATCAGTCGGTCAGTGGGTGAGCCGTCGGTGTGAAGAGTGCACGGGCTTCGGCTTTAATCCTCCTGAAGCCCCTCTGGCTCCTCGCGGGCCTTTAAATAGGGGAGGGTCGTAAAGGAAGTGATGCTGCGCCGCGTCCACGTGAGACAGGAAAGTCCGGTGTCGACATTCTTGTAACTGACACACACACACACACACACACACACACACACACACACACACAGAGCGGTCGAGGAGTGGAATTTCTCCCAGTGGGATCCAGGGAACAGGTGTCCAGTGTTTTTAGCAGCTCTGTGGATTCTGTTCACAAACAGGCCGCGGCTCTGAGCCGGTCGGCTGCATGAGCTTATTGTTTATATATGGAGACGCCTTCATCCTAATACGCAACTTTCCTTTATTGCACTACGAGGTCGATCACTTAGACGTGCACGGCTGTGAGTGTGAATTCCTAAAGCGAGGGTCACATATGTATTTATGCTGTCTACATGTCTGTGCATGTGTAGCTGCAGCTATTTCAGGCTCTGTGTATATTTGTGAATATGAGTCTCTGGATTATGGATGATGTCGGCTGCAAATGTATTCGGCTGTAAAATCAAAGCCTGTGAGGAGTTTTTACCGATCAGTTAACTGCAGTTAAGAGAGAAGAGGCCACACCGAATGCACGGTTTTAATGCGACCAAGTTCATGTCTAAAGGAGCTTCCTGTAATTCCGCTCTGACTCCGCGGTGTCGAGATCGGGACTTGGCGGGGGCTTCACCATCTGTCGCAGGACTCCTTGTTCTTCCTGTCGCTCAAGATAGTTCACTATTGGGATTGTTGCCATGCTGATGAATGGATCCAACAGCAGACTGGCATCCATGTGTTTCAGACGTGTGCGCGGGGCTGTAAATGTTATTTATCTGTGCTCGTGACTGTTGGCTCTTTGACTGCACGCTGTTTAACTGTGATCCTGGAGTTTTGCGTAGCACGTGCAGCCAAAGTCAACGTGAACAACTCAGTGTGCATCTATATTTAGTTTTTTATCTGACTGAATGAAGAAGTGCTTCACGGGAAAACAGAAAAACGCAACAGAACTCATTTTCTGTGAAACTGAAATGACCAGTTTTACTGCTCAGTGGTGAAACGGCAGATCTCAGGTCTTAAGTCTGGATGCAGGAGGTCCTCGGTTCACGACGACTCCCATAGATTACTTAACAAACCCAGCTTCGACATCAGCGGTTTGGTTCCTAACTAATACGATAGTCTCATGAGAAATAGTTGCTGGAACACTGCACTGGAAAAAATGCCCCTCCCAAAACAAGATAAATAAACTTCTTTCAAGGCACTTTTACCTGAAATAAGTGTAAAAATCTGCCAGTAGAACAAGTGAACATTTGCTTGGTCAGATTTCTTGAAATAAGACATGATATTTAGAATATTGAGGTCTTAAAATTAGCAGGGAAAACTTATTTTAAGCTATATTTTAGCAGCATTGTCAAGCTGAGGTGTCTTAGAATAAACCAGACATGCTAAAGAATTAAATAGATTTTAGCTTTAATAAGTTTAATGTCAGCTTCTTAATCTGAGATGTATTCAACTTATTTTAGTTGTATTATCGTGGCTCTTCTCTAGATTTAAGACCATCTTGTACTTGAAATAAGATCACACAGATTAATTGAAGCATTCTGAGATATAATGTCTTCTCACAGTTGGCTAGAAATCCTAATATTTAGTGGTGTTTGACAGCATTTGAAGGTGTTGTGTTTTAGGTGAAGCCAGCTACGCCCAAAAGGAGGTGTTTTAACTCAAAAGCAGACATTTGCTTTGTTTTTTAAACACATTTTCCACATGCAGCTGTTTTCTGATATGAATTGGTGATTTTCCAATAAAATGCATTTACTTTATTTCTTAAATCCAGATTATTTATCTGATACAAACAACAGCTCAGCTTGAAACATGGATGAAATGAAATGAACCTTGTTTCTGGTAAAATACAACTAAAACAAGATCATTTCAAGATTGTTTGACTTAACAAGATATTTAAGATGCATTGTCTTAAAACAAGTCCTGAAATGTTGCTTGTAAAGTGAATTTATCTTAAATCAAGTGGGTTGAGACAATTAGACTAAAAATAAGACGAATAAACTTGATAAGATGTGGAGTTTTTGCAGTGTGATTCATGCGGCGTATCAACGAAGAAGAAAGCATCACTGAGCTCTCCATTGCTAATCGCTGTGTGTTAACCTGCTCTTTGTTGTTGCTATTTTGTGCGGTTTTTGCTCTTTATTATGACTCCCAGGCGTAAGGCAGTTTCTTCTGATGGCAGCGCTTCGGCGAAAAGGAAAGCCATCACCTTGGAAGTGAAATTAGACGTTGTAAAGCCTCTGAGAAGGGAGGAACGTCGACGAACATCGGCTGAATGTTAGGCAACGATACTCAAGGACAAAGACAAGTGAAAGGATCGGTATAAAGTCCGACTTACACTGTAAATCAGCTTGTGTCGCATCATAGGAACAGATCTCGTTCGTAAACCGAGGACCACCTGTATTTAATTCTAAAGTTTGACAAAGCTTGAGGTTCATTTTTGGAGAAACAAGACAAAGAAAACCACCCATAAAGTCGTTCATACCACAGAAAGAATATCGATCAGTTCAAATGGATTCCACTGCCTCTCGGTTTCATCTGCCTTGAGGTGTTTCCCAACATCTTCTATAGGTCCCAAGCAGCCACAAAAGCAAACTGAGTTTATAATATGTTCATTTATGTTCAATATATTTACAAGTTTAAGGAGCAAGAGTGAACTTTGGGATGGATAAAGGCCAAAAATAACAATCCACCAGATTTATCTGCAGGAAACGAACAAGAAAATCAAAATCAACAAAATGAAATGTAATATGTTCCTGCAAAAATGCAAACAAGGGAAAAGAAAGAGCTGCTCCCCCCCATAGATTCCTATAAATGAACACGCATCAGCTACACAAGACGTTCTGTACAGGGAGACGAGAGTTTTAGCATTCAGTAGATCTTTTTGTGGAGCCCATGTAGGGAGATTAAAGAGTCACTGAGGTCCTAGAAAGTACAAACACATGACGTGAAAATGAAAAACAACGTAAAGAAGTGAAAAATATACGAATACTGAGCGTTTGCTTCATTAGAGGCATGAAAAATAAAGCAGTAACTACCTATTGTTGACACGCAAATGCTAATTTAGCACCTAGAAACTGCAATAAGAAAGTAAAAATCTACAAATACATGTGTTCTTCTTCTTCATTGAATTAATTGAGCTGGTTTTACACAAACTATATAGTCCAATTATCTCATTTTCAAACTCCCAGCACACTTTTAAATGAGCAGCTTTGGCCGAGCACAAAGGAAGCTGCTTGTTTTTCAGCACTTATTCCCCACAGATTCACTCTCATGTGTGTTTTTGCATAACGTGGAGAGCATCGGTCTTCCAGCAGAAGCTCATTAGCGCGAATTATTGAAATCAACGCGAAGAGAAAGTGGATTAAAACCAGCAGAGGGGCTGCAGGCTGAGTGACGGGCCGGACTGAGTTTTATTAAGCGATTAACCTGCAGTGTTCAGCTGACAAACAAACACAGTGTTAATTTGCTGATAAGTTTTCATGCTTACTAGTTTTAATTCCTGTTTTTATTGCTGCTGTCGTCCTAAAGCTTCCTTAAAAACCGAATTAATCCTGTTGATGTTTGTTTGTGAATCCAAATATCGCCCCAGAAAACCTTCTACTTGTTGCTCGTGGCATTTAGTTGAACCTCGTTGCATCACTGCATAAAATGGAAAACAGCCTACGTAGGCGGCGTTGATTTACACGATCAGCCGAAGCACAATTATTTATTAGCGCGGGGGGAGTCTGATACTCTATCTGGGAATCAGGAATACTTCTCAGTCCTGCTGAAACGTTTCCGTGTGTGTTTGAAACCCGGCCAGACAAAGCAGAATGCGTCTTCTGAGCGCCTGTGGGACTGAAATAGCCGAACGAGGAGCCGGGCCGTCACCAGCTCGGGTTTCCAACATATGTGTGCTTCAGGTTCTCGTCCCGGCAGCTGCTTCGTGCGCACGCTCCCGCCGCCCGCTGCGCACGGTGGTGGTGCACGGAAATAGCCGAGCCCGGCGCTGGAAGGCTGTGAGGGAGGTGTGAGAGTAAGGATTCGAGTATCCATACGAGAGTTAATCAGAGGAAAAGCTTTTTATACTGTACGTGAACCACGAGGCACCGCCGGGATGATGATGTGAAAAGTCCTCAGCTGCAACACGGAGAAGGATCTGGTGCTTTAGTAAGGACTTATATAATAATAATATAGAACAATAATAATAAAATAAAAATAGTTCTCTATCATACAAACTAATTACCAATCATATTTCTAATAGTCTTCATCAGAAACATAAAAAATACCCGCTTACACACCACCTAATTGTACTAAAATGACTCCTATGATGCCTCACAAAAGTATTTGCCCCCCTACAGAACGACACTTAAAATGTTTCAGATCATTAAACTAATTTTAATGTAAGACAAAGATAACCCAAGAAAACTCTAAATACAGTTTTTCAATGATAATTTCATTTATTGAAGGTAAAATACTGTCCAGCCCATGTTGCTCTATGTGAGAAAGTAATCGCCCCCTTAGCTACCAATCTACCAAATGACCCATATCATTGGGTTCAATCAATTGCATCTGAAGGATAAAGACAAAATGGAAATGGAAATGGAGGACAGCAACGCTACCGTAAGAGACGCCCCATCCACATTTAAGTCCAAAGTGTGGACCCATTTGGGCTTTGAGGGAACAACAAGCTGGACAAAGACTATGACATATGCAGGAAGTGCCTCGCCAAAGTAAAGCACACAGGCAACACCACCGACATGCAAACCCACCTGCAACGCCACCATCCTGAACTCCTGGCCCAGAAAGCGGCTGATGCAGCAACGTTTCAAGTCAGCCTGCAGCCGTTAACACGATGTTTAAAACAAAGATGGCCGCCAGCATTACAACGTCCATCTCTGGGTTCATTTGAAGGACCTCCACCCGAAAATGAAGGGTTTGGAAAAATGCTGCACACTGGAACCAAGGTATGAATATATCCCAGTTATAGATATGGTGATGGATCGTTATGGGATTGTCTGGCAATATATCGTGATAGTATCGGTATCATGAACCACGTATCGTATCGTGAGGTACCCTGTGATTCCAGCCCCTAGAGACAACAGTAAAAGTCCACATGTACACACTCATGTTGCACTGTCCCACGTTTGACCAAAAAAATGTCCAAAAGTAAACACACGGTCTTCACAGGTGTAATCACAACCACCACAGTCTGGGCAAATCAAACTATTCTGAATATACAAGCTTTATTTCTGCACATACAGTCAACAAAACAACACCAGCTGAAGGCTTTGGTTCGAATCTTTCCTCCATTGGCCTCCGTCTGGTCCGGCTCCTGATAAGCTGCTGGTTTCTTCTCTGAACTTCATGTCAAAGGCAAAGCGAACTTTAAAAGCGCCGTTCTGTGCAGTTTGCATGAACTGGGGTTTCTAGAAGTCGATTGATCTGAGGCAATCAGCTTCCCTCGGCATCCATGACGGAATGTTCTGAAAACAGTGAAAGAGGATTTATGAGCCACACTTCTGTAATCTCTCTCTGCACACAGTCGAACTTTGTTTAATCATTTTAGTCCTTGAATCAACGGCAGCCTGTCGTCATTTAATCAAACTGTTAAACAAAATGTCTTCATTCAAATTAATTCACAGTGAAATAAACAACCGCAGGACGTTTAACCCAGCGGTCTTTGTGAATCACCCGCTACATTTCAGGATGACGTTTCATTTGCCTTCGCTGTTGGAGCCAAGGTCCAAACAGCTTTTATTGTAATTATTCCTCGTTTCAGCTCCATGCCTTTGTGTCTAAACCTGCTTTGTTAGCTCAGATCATAAAACACGCGCCGCCGTTTCAGACCACTTTTGATTTAGTCCAGGCTCTGCTGGAAAATCCGTCTGGAACCGCGTCTAAAATTAGGAAAAACGTGCACGGGCATGCAGGTTCAATCGTCGTCGTTTGTTTTATCATCATAAAACTGTCATCGTAATGAAACCAAATAAAAATACATGTGATAAATGAGAATAAATCCAGCACATTTAGACATTTCATAATGTCTTTTTAGCACGTGACAGAAAAACCTGAACTCATGACCTCCTATTTACGGCCTCGACTGCATGATGCTGTCATTTTCCATTCCCTCCATGAAACTCTTCTTTTTTTTTTAATTGCACTCATTAAAACATAAACATTTATTCAACTGTTGCGCTTCCGTCCAACCTCTTGGCAGCCAGCTTTGTTATAACAGGAGGAGAAAGCGGGAGAAATGATGGCAGCTCTCTCGGCGAAGCGCTCCAACGACAGGAAGCTCATTCCAAATGCACCGACAGACCATCAGAACAGTGTCTTTGTTTGTGCCGTGGCAGCGTTTGAGTCTAATCGGAGGACGTCTTTTTCGGTGTCTGCTGACGCCGTCGTCGCAGGAAGGCGAGCCAGGAGCGCGATCTCGTTACCGGTCGGTTTCCTCTGAGCGCCAGAGAAACACACGGCGACGCATTCACACTTATGAGACGAACTCTCGGAGAGCCGCTCAAGAAGCCCGACAACAAAGTGACCTCAGCGTCCAGAACAGTTGATGGCAAGGGAGAGCAGCGTTTTTAGACACATGCGTAAAAACTCACACACACACACTCATGGATTCGCTGTCCAAGTCTCGCAGCAAGAAGACAGATTGGAGTCGGTGACAGAAGAGTGAGAAGAACGTTTCCTTGGCTGCCCGTGATCAGTGTGACTTCATCGGCCAGCAACAATGTGTTCCGATCCATCTCTGGTGAAAAGAGCAGCCGTCTCTGGCTCGGGTTCCTCAGCAGTCTGGACCGCAGTGAATCACAGTAGCACACAGTTTGCAAACGCTCTTGTGAAATGAAATGAAATGAAACCACACTGCCATAGCACAGAAACTTGGGGCATCACTGTGCTGCTCTGATATGTGGGGCTGAGTTCACTGCATCAACATCCCTCACCTGACAGAACCGTTCACACCTCCAGACAGGTGAGTCTCGGGTCGGTGAGGTGCCGTTAGCTGTGTGTGTTTTGAGGCCAGAATAAATCCCAACCAGTCAGCCAGAACTGAGGAAGCCTTTTGGATGAAGTCGTTTCAAGAACCATAAAGAGAAGCCCAGCTGGTTTCTACTAAAGCATTCAGGACTTCTGGTTTTAGAAAATCAGTGTACAAATGTTTTAATACAATAAGCCTGAATTTGTAAAAAGTACTGTGCAAATTGTTGTGATCATTACAAAAGGAACTGTTTCTGTTTGCTGTCTTTCATGATGGATGTGAATGAATCCATTACGGACAACAGTACCAACGTCTCCTAAGTCTAACCCTCAGCCAAACCTTAAAACAAGTCTTTATACAAAAATATAATCCTATATAACATTATAATTAGACTTTGTTTTTGTCTTTTAGAAGTTTAGTTTCTTACACCATCTGGGAGAGAGGTTCATTCAGCTTCATGACAACAAGTTTAAGACTCTGGTTGTGTGTATTAATGTGTGTTAACCTTAAGAACAAGATGCCCCACAGAGCCCAGACATCAACATCACGGAGTCTAAATCCACAGTTTGTTAGTTAGATTGCTTCAGGACAATCTAACTAACAAACTAGGCCCTCGTGATCACAACAGATTTGCTTTAAGGGAAAGTCTGCTCACATGAAGTCAGTTGACTGCTCTTTATGATCAAGTTTATCTGACGTTACATAGAAAACACTTAAAGCGTGAAGACATCTGTATTTGGATCTGTGCTGACCTTAAAAAGCACAATTTTAGACTCAAAATAAGCAGATCTAAGAACTCAAAGATCTTCTAGATCTTTAAATATATATCCTTGAAGATCTTTTAGATATATTTACACACCAATCAGTCCCAGCATCCTGACCACTGACAGGTGAAGTGAATAACATGGATCATATTGGTACTATGTGGTGTTCTGATGGAAAACCTTGATCAGACTTAGACACCCAAATAAACATGGTCCCACAACAAACACACTCCCTCATGCTGATGGAAATCCCAAATGTCACTGGATGAAAATGCACCCCACCACATGGAAACAACACCAACCAATCAGGAACATGTGGAGGAACATGACAATGGTCCAACATGTTGATGTGACCTCCAGACTTCCTACAGCCCATTCTGATCAAGCATCAACAGGATGCAGTGGAACCAGTTGGATTGACAGAGGCCCCACTGCACAAGCCAGAGTAGCCAAAGGATCCAGTGGTTCCAGACCCCATAGGACCCCCTGAGAGGTCCTCTGGTCCAATGGTTCAGAGCATCTTGGACCACATAAGGGGGACCAACACAGTATTAGGCAGGTGGTCATGATGTTAGGCCTGATTGGTGTATGTAGATATATTTGTTTATTGAAGATCAGGCTCCAAATATGTAGTTTAACTCATTTATTTTCCCTTAATGGTAATGTTCTGAAGATCTTTTAGTTTTGAAATTCGAATTACTTCCTTGGAGCTGTGCAAGATGCAAAATAAACTTAAAAGAGCAACAGTGTGGAAGTCAAACAGTATAAAAATGAGCACCGTGATGACATCTGGGCTAAAAGTACAGCACATGTAGCACAACGTCCACAGGTTCTGTCTGCTGCATGGCGATCCCCCTTTTCAGTTTCTGCATGGATCCCAACCAGCCATACAGATACATACATCAGCTCAATGAAGACTCAGGTGTGCATCTGCTGGCTACTTGGTCCATTTATAACTAGACTGCTAGTTTAACCTATGGAAATAACAGTGACATCACCTGTAACGACATGCAAGTACAGGCAGGACAAGCAGTTGGTGGAAGAAGTCCTGAACGCTGCAGCGCTGGCAGGCTGTTTTTGTTTTGACTTTTCATTTTTATTTTTGCCATCATCATATGCGGCGGCGGCAGAGTGAGGGGACGAGGAAGTGGGACAGCAGCAGATCAGAGCATGAAGCTCCGTTCACAGCGAAGGCAGGAGGCAGCCGGAGCCCGAAATAAACCTGACAGGCGTTCTTTAGTTCTGCACTCCTCGCTCTGTTCCCTCTCAACTGTGAATATGACACAGCTGAGTCACACAGAGACCAGCGTGTGTGTGTGTGTGTGTGTGTGTGTGTGTGTGTGTGTGTGTGGAGATTCTTCAGGTGTGTGTTAATGCGTGTGTGTATCAAGAGGAAAACCTAATAGGATCAGTCAACTTCAATCTTCTGTCTTGACAATACACCGACGCACTTACGCACATCTCCTCTTTGAAGTGTGTGTGTGTGTGTGTGTGTGTGTGTGTGTGTGTGTGTGTGTGTGTGTGTGTGTGTGTGACTGTAAAACTCAGCAGCTTGTCCTTATTTCCTTCTACTGGCTAAGTTAAGCTGATTATAATGGTTTACCATCTCGCCATTGTCATCTTCAGCACACTCCAGCCGCTCATGCGATCCAACAGACAATAGAGTTTTTTGTGTAACACGTTCATGCAGCTGCACAAAGCCTCCCATCTCTCTCTCTCTCCTCTTTCCTTCTGTTTCTCCTCTTATAGTTATTAAGAGAATCATTTTTCCGCAGCAGCTTGCAACAACAAGCTGCCGCATAACTCATTTTTCTGCCTCTCTAGGCAGCCTGCGTCGCCCCGCTTCGCTTCTCTTCGCACGTCAGCCGTTATTTCTGCACAGCTTGCATCTCTAGTGGACCTCCAAGACGTGGCCCGTAGATCTGTAGTGCAGCTGCAAGATGTCCACTCTTTATTAAAGCGCTGTGACGCCATCAATCGTCCCAGAATTTCTCCGTCTGTCTCCTACGTCCATGCATCTTCTCGGCCCGGTGCTGGCAGCGAGGCGTGACGTATGCAGAAGAAGGGTTGTGTTTAGGCTCCGTTGTGATTCATGTTTGTGGTTTCAGGGATGGACTGTCGACAAAAAGCCTTGATTTAAGGCACCAACGTGTTTGATGTTCAAAACAATGTTCATTTTTTAAACACACGCACATATAATCTGATCATTTGTATTGTGTTATGCTAAAATGTGATTAAACTAACCTTCCCCCTGTTGTGTGTGTACAGAAAGCAAAAACTCAAAGCTGGATTCATGTCCTGATCGTGTTATCAGAATCATTTCAAATACTGCAGCATACTTCCCATTCAATGCATTTACTGTAATGTGACTTGAATAGAAATGAAACCCGGTTGTGTAAAAAAAGGATTGTGCTCTAATTTACTACACAGACACACAATGACAATAAGGCTCCGTCCACACGAAGCCAAAACGCTTCTAGTCTCAAAAACGTTCTCCATAAAGACGGAGCTGTTCCAGTAAATGTGTCCGTCCACATGAATTCACTCGATACGCCTGAAAACGATGTCGAACACATGCCAGGCCTGTTGGTGGCGCTATGACGCCGTAACAGAAACAAGTGGAAACTGGCGGCGGGACTTTAGGCATGAAGAAATCTGTATAGGATGTAAACATAGAACATGGCGGCGGCAAATAGGAGTGGACGAGCTGGTAGGACTCTAGTCTGGACGGACGATGAGGTGGAACTATCAGCAGGACATACGCAGCTCTATACGGAGACATTGTTGTCGTCGTTTTCTGAGTTTAGCACATCTATAGAGAGGTGGAGCTATGATGCAAGGTGTCAGGAAAAGAAGCGGACAGAGCGTAACAAAGGTGACACGTAAACGACGTTTTCAGATCTTTGCACTCTGGGACCTAGGTTCTGAAAGGATCGTTTTCAGACCCCCAAAACGCCGGCTTGGTGTGTACGATACACGGGTTGGATGGACTATTGGTGCGTTTACCTGGGCTCGTCTGTGGACGGGGCCTTAGACTCCAAATAAGTAGATCTAAGAACTAAAAGATCTTGAAGATATATGTATACACAGATCAGGTCTAACCTTCTAACCACCTGCTTAATACTGTGTTGGTCCCCTTTATGTGGTCGAAAATGCTCTGAACCATTGGACCAGAGGACCTCTCAGGGGGTCCTATGGGGTCTGGAACCATTGGATCCTTTGGCTACTCTGGCTTGTGCAGTGGGGCCTCTGTCAATCCAACTGGTTCCACTGCATCCTGTTGATGCTTGATCAGAATGGGCTGTAGGAAGTCTGGAGGTCACATCAACACGTTGGACCATTGTCATGTTCCTCCACATGTTCCTGATTGGTTGGTGTTGTTTCCATGTGGTGGGGTGCATTTTCATCCAGTGACATTTGGGATTTCCATCAGCATGAGGGAGTGTGTTTGTTGTGGGACCATGTTTATTTGGGTGTCTAAGTCTGATCAAGGTTTTCCATCAGAACACCACATAGAACCAATATGATCCATGTTATTCACTTCATCTGTCAGTGGTCAGGATGTTGTGGCTGATTGGTGGATGTTGATATATTTGTTTATTGAAGATTGGGCACCAAATATGTAGTTCATTTTAATGAGGTGTATTTCAGGACGAATCTATTTATTGAAGTAAACTTTACAACAGTCGTCTCCTTTCTCCTCCATTCCTTTTCATCCTTTCTCATCACATCGTTCCTCTTTCTCTCTCCACCTCTTTCTTCTTGCTGTTGTGGTAAAAAGCTAAATGAGTCTGCCTTCTTATAATGGAGATGAAGAACTTTTTTGCCAACTTTCGGCACCATTTATCACATTTTCGCTCTGCTCTCTTGTTTCTTCCTGCCCCCCCGTTGCAATAATCAAACCGATAAGTGAATCAGCAATAGCGGGAAATGTTTGATGACCCGTGGTGTTGGTTCAGACTTACTGTAAGTGCAGCAGCGCATCCAACCCTATTAGATAATGGAGCTAATATCGCGTGTGATGGAGGAGATAAAGCCATCCTCAGCTCAAATTTCTTTACACAATGTTAAAAAATATACAGATTTAATACATTTCCTGGACAGCAGCACTTAGTTTTAATTTACTATAAAGCCTCAACAATATTTCAGTGTTATTACAACTATTTAAAACATCTTGTCACTGCACATTCCTTGGAACAAAGCAGGAGAGAGTGCAAACTCATCGACTTCGTGCAGACATTTCCTCAGCATTCATAACAGAGAATGAGTGCAGCGGCTCCCAGCATACGAAACGCAGAATAAATGTAGATGAACAGAAACAAGCTGTGTGATAAATGAGCCTTGCACAGAAACAAACGCTGCTGCCATCAGACATGTTTTTAATAGATTCCTCATGTGCAGCCTCCTCTTCTTAGCGATCACCGTCTCTCGGTTATAATGAGGAGTTCGCGTCAGAAATGGACGGCCGCATCTTCTGGATCTGTGTTCAGCCCGTGTGTTTCATCTAACAAGCTGCGAGACGAATGACGTGTCAGTTTTTACACAGATAACTTCATAGATGGAAAACCGTTGCTGCCGTCACGAGTCCTTTGATGTATTGCTGTTGTCAGATGAAAAGCAGATACCTGGAAGAGGCACGAACACACACATCAGTCTGAAATACAGGCCTTAGATAATAATAATTATAATAACTGTATCTGTGTAGCACCTTTTAAAACACACACAGGTACAGAGTGTTCTACAGTAAAAAAGATGAAACAATAAGTAAGTAAAAGTCGTATGAATAAAAGCATACGAAAGTTAAGAAAAGGCCTAAGTGAGTTTTAAGAAGTCATTTAAAAGATCCTCAGGCAGGCTATTCCAGAACTTGGGGGCCCCAGCTACAAAAGCTCGGCTACCTTTAGTGACTAAACGGGACTTAAAGACCTTCAGAAGGGTTAGCAGGTTGCATGGGGAATTAATAGTTCCTGGATGAATTTAAGGCTTTGAAAACAAGTCGTAAAATCTTAAAATCAATCCTAAAACTCACAGGTAGCCAGTGAAGGGCAAGCAGGACTGGTCAACGTGGTCACCTCCCTTTGTGAAAAGCCTGGAGGCAGCATTTTGAATTGGTTGGGTTCAATGATGCTGGAGTAAAGTGCATTGCAGTAGTCGAGTGTGGTGGAGATAAAAGCATGAATGGCGTTAAATGAAAGGGAAGGTTGGGTTTTTGTCAGCTGTCTTAACTGACCAAAGCAGGATTGGTCACCTGTGCATCAAGAGATAGATCTGAATCAATAATCACCCCCAGGTTGCGGACCTCTACGCTAGCATCTTTTGACGGAGCACCCAGAACACTAGAAGACAGATCATTAGTGCTGCTGGTGCTGGGCCCAGGGGGTGTAATTATAATAATGTCCGATTTTGAAACACTCAGCTGCAAAAGATGTTTAGACATCCAGTTTTTCACTGTGGTCAGGCAAGAGAGAACCTGTGAAACACTGGAACTGCCAGGTTTAAGTGGAACGTATAGTTGGGTATCGTCAGCATATTGACAATCACAGATTAAAACTGTGTCACAAATATGGCTATAAGACGCATTAATAAGAAATATTTTGAGTATTTCGTTGTTAGGATGTCTAGTTAGAAGTCACTGTTTTGTTTATATCCTTCCTTTACCTTTCTACGTCCTAGCAAGCTAAGTCATGACATAACGGGGGCTGGTCCGGGATACTAGCGGGACTCAGCAGGAAGTGGTGTTAAAATGCTCAGCAACTTGACTGGCTGCAGTGAAGCGGGCAGCTGACATCATTTACACTTGTTATTACACTTCCTATTTGCAGTTGTCTTGTGCAGACTGTAAATACTGCATTATTTTTGGTTACACAACCCATCGTTTGCTGAACCTGCACCTTCCTTCTCTTTATGGCAAATCATTCCTGACCTTGTTTCATGTGTATAAATCGGTTTGTTTGGGTTTCGGGCCAGGATTGGTTCCTACACACTGATTGGCTACAGATCTTACTTCCTGGTTTGTCCTCGTAACTGATTGGACCAGTCATCTATCATGTCATTTTTAATGCCATAACACTTGCTAACAGCCTTGTGTGTCTCTGTATGTGCTAGCCAGCAATATTCTCCGTATTCTGTAATCACATAATAGCGGTTAATCATTATCTTTGTTCCTGCCACTGCCTGGAAACTTGGGCCATGTTGAGTTAATCTAACACACCTGCACTCACTCTGTCAGCCTCCTTTTGTTGGACGCATGAGGTGCAGAGACGTTTCTGCCTTTCAGTTTGGGGGAGGAGTTTAGTGGTCTGCAGTTTATTTAACAAGCTGGGATGCTGTTCGTTTTTGAATTTTATTTGTTTAATCGATTTGGCAGCACCCACGGGTCCTTTTATTCTTTGCAGTTTCGCCTCTTTTGTCTGTTAATCATGCTTCAGAACAATAAATGCTAAACCAAAAGCAGTTGCTTTTATGTTGCTTCCTTGTACCCTGAGGTGGGGCGTAGCACCATGCTAAACTCACATATTAGCATTGTCAGTGTTAAAAGGGAAGCTGCTAGCATGGCTGATAGGCTGCACATCCCATGGCCCCTTCTTAAGTTTTCCTGAGAAATTAAAGGTCCAGGGTTATTCTGTCTAATTAGACCACTGCTCAGGCTGAAGTTGGAGGAGTCATGCTGGGAATTGCTTGAGTTTACCAAACCTAATGTGCTAATGATAGGTCTGAGGAAGATGTTAATCAAGCCCAGGCTGCACACACAGTCCAGAGGAGAGCTCTAATCAGGCAAAATAAGTGGAGCACCAGTGGTGGTCCATGCATACGGGCTCCACGCTCCACATCAGCATGTTTTCCTGTAGATCAGTGAGGCCTTTGTACCTGTAGAGTCCCTGAAGTTCTACTGGATATTCCCCACATCATTACTGTTCAATAAACTGCCATCTACAGAGGGAAACGAGAGCGTGGTTTAATGCTGCTGGGCGCAAAGATAACTCTTCAGACGATTCATGAATAATGGTTTCTTTACTACGACACGTGCGCCCGCTTGGAACTCGGTGATGAATGAATTTGTTAGCAAAGTCGCCGCTTCAAGGAGACACACTGCTGGCGTCAATTAGTTTCCGTCCTCCTCCCGGCCAATAAGACACACTGTCTCGCTGCGAGGAGTCGCTGCAGCAGCTCTGATATATCAATTAGCCCTGATAACGAGCCGTTTGTTATCACAGACCAACACCTCATTTTCTGACCAATCTGGAGTCTCTCTGTGTGTCGAAAACTATACTGGCCCCCTGGCTGCCGTCATTTGTGTGCCGTTCTATTTCTGTTCACTCTCCTGTTTGCCGTTGACATTGCTGCCATCACAGAGAGCCAGTTAATGTCCGTGTGTCCTGTTGCTGCTCCACAGCGACCCATTAACAAGTCCTTGATTCGCAAACACTCTCAGATATTATCAACCTGCTGCTGGACTGTCATCTAGCAGCACCTGACCTTGTGATGTACATGTTTAGACCTCAGTTTTAACACGTAGAAGTCAAAAAAGTAGCCAGTAATTAAAACTAATGAAAACATGTTAAAGTACAAACTCAACTTGGGGGATTTAAAACACAATGCTAACATATCAGACGTGACAAACTTGTTAGAAACCAGATGTTTGCTTGTTTTTTACACATCCGGCAGTTACACAGCAACATTTTCATGTATTTGGAGCAGAGTTTTTGAGCACCTGGTGAATTTAGGTTCGATCTTTTAGCTCTGTGTTGGGGCTCTACCTCATTCTTCAGCAGATAAGTTCTCTCACTATGAATCTCTTAAAGGCTGTAGAGCTGCAGACGATAGAGGATACACCTCCACTCTGGTTTCACTTCACCTTTTTATCTAAACTTTAATAATAAAAATATTTTGAGGAGCTCTGATCACTGAGATGACGTTGACTTTCTTGTTAGTTTGTGTATCAGCTCTTCTATTAGTAATATGGTAGTTTATTCTGAAGCTCACCTGTCAGTCTGTTCGTTAGTTTATGTTCGCTTGGCGTTTCTGAAACACATTTCTAATACTGTGTTTATTAGTTTCACTTTTTGTAACTATTCCATTAAGTGTTAGTTGGCTTTCATAGCCTGGTATTACCTGGTCCTGGTTAGCGTTCTTGAGTTCTGCTCATTTTTGTATCATTAAACTACTTGCATTACATTCTGCTTGTCGTGTCTTGTTGCCTCGCACTACAGTCTCTAACACTCCTGCATAAATGAACCAACAACAGCTAATTTCAACCTTTAAATATATAGAGAAATACTTGCATGAAAGATCTGAAAAATGAAAACAAAGCAAAAGTCCCTTAAACCTGCATCTTTTCTAACGACCAGCAGAGGGCGACTCCTCCTATAGCAAAACTACATAGGACGTCTATGAGAAAATGACCCTACTTCTCACCTGATCTGTCAACTAAGTAAACCTTTTCCTAATGAGTTAATGATCTCAATTGCTAGTTTGAAGTCTTCTTCAGTACAGCCTGATGTTCATTTAGTAATTTAAGGTCCCATTAAGAGTAAAACAGACAATAAAGCAGGGTATGTTTTGAGCGTCGCTACCACAACCATGCGCCTGATGTAAAGAAAATCAAGAGGCAAAGGCCGACTTCCAAACTCAAGGCTTCCACAAACCAACATCCATGTTTTATGTCCAGTCTATACTTGATGCATTGATTTCATTTTTCCCACAAATACAACCAGCATCCCTCTGGCAACAGATTGCCGATATAAACATGCTCTCCTCCCCCTTGTTCATTCTCCTTTCGCTCCATCTTCCCTTTCTTTTGCACCATTTTTCTTCCTCGTCTCCTGTCGTCTTTATCTTCATCGTCTCCTCCTCAGCTTTCCTTTGATTTCCCTTTATTCCTCCTCGCCGCCACAGGATATGATGGCAGCGTAGCCTCGTGACAGATAGCCGTCCCTTCTGCCCGCTCTGATTCACCCTGCTCCAAATAGCCGGCAGCGGGTCGCAGCCTGGATTGCTGTAACTCCCGTCTCTGTAATGGGTTCCTGTCACAGAAAGCAATCAGACACGGCGAGTTCGACCGAAGAAACTTATTCTGGTGCGGGAAACTTCAGCGCCACCACATCATGCAGGGTTTTACTGACTCTGATGAAACGTTTACAAGCAATTAAAGCCTCCTTTTTCCTTGCTTGCAGTCCATCCATGTGAGTCATCCATGTGTTGTTAGCTGACCGACAGACGACGAACGTTCTTCTGCTGTTTTTATCGAACACAGAACAGTTTCAGGTGGACTATATTTGCTCCTGACCTGAGTCGAACTAACCTTGACCGACATGCAAAAAGAAAAACCCCATCACATTTATGATCTAAGGCAGTGGTTCTCAACTGGTGGGTCGGGACCCAAAAGCGGGTCGCAAAGCCATTTTCAGAGGGTTGCAGAAGCATGTCCCTCCAAAAAAGTAGTGGTATAAAGCCTTTTATTTTAAAGGACGTGTTTCTTATGACACAGTTTGCTTTCAATAGCAGGATATTTAGTGGTGGTGACACCAGTAGTTTCCCACTATTAACCTCTAGATTTGATTCTGCCAGTTTATTGGAGAAATTTATGCTAAAATGTGCCAAAAATGAACCAAAATGTGCTCAGAATCTGTCAAAATGGGCCAAAATATGCCCAAAACTTGGATAAAACATCCAAATATACCAGAAATGAGCAAAGAAAAGTCAAAATTTTCCTAAATTGTATCAAAATGTGTTGAGACTACACCGAAAATAAACTTTCATTTGTTAACAGGAACAGCAAACTTCAAAAATTTGGGTCACGACTGTCATTAATAGAGACATAGTGGGTCCTGAGGCTGGACCAGCTGAGAACCACTGCTCTAAGGAACATCCACATGCAGTGTAATGAAAGTGCATTAGATTGTTTCTGCATTTAATGTGGAGATGGAGCCCTGGCATCTCTTTAGTGAACGTGACATAATAAAATGGCGAGAAATGAATATGTTACATGCAATATAATGGAAATCTACAGCAACCAGGATCCCTTCTTCCCACTTAATTGACTGATTCGATGCCCCTAATCGACGAGACGTGCTATTTATCGCTTTCGTCCATTTGGGAACGAACAATGAAAGACAGGCGTTAATGGCTCGTGTGTGTCCTCTGCAGGCTCGGCCGTCCTCAGCGTCGCCTGCGTTTTTAAATAGATTGTGTAGAAATAGCTACCGAGGAGACAAACTGCTGTGACGAAACTCGACCGAAGTGTGTGTGTGACTTTATGCCAAACATATCAGCATGTGTAAATTCTTCCGTGTTTCCGTCTGCTCCATTGACTTTGCCTTCATCCATAATTAAATTGGTATAAATCAGGCTGTCAGTTGCTGCTGTAACGTGGAGGGCTGGATGACATTTTAATGACTGCGGGGCTATTCTAGGGTCAGACCGACCGAACAGGTACGCACTTCCATCGCTCATATTCAGCCATTCATTATTCTTCTTCTGCACCCCTCCGTCCAGTTTTCGCCTTTAATCTCTCGGCCCCTTGACAGAGTGTATTTTTAGATGCTTGCGTTGGAAAATGAATCTCATCTTTTTTTTAAAAGGAGAGGAGGGGGTGTCTTACAATGCACAGGAAAACTGTGATTAGGCATCAGCTGCTGCGCGTAGATGGAAATGAAGATCAAACAAACTGGATACGGGCTGGTTTCTGCTGTTGTGCCTCGAATTAAAAGGTAAAAAGTCAACATGCAAGGCAGCAGCACCTTTTAATGATGAAGTCCTGCTCATTAGGATGCTGCACAAAAAGAGTAACTAATGTTGAAGTAATCGGTAGTAAAGGCACAATTTGGTGCCGCTTAGTGTTTGGATTAGAGTTAATCAGGAAGAGCTCATTAAGAAAGTGGGGAATATGATGGATTTAAGGATAATTATGTGCTAATTATCACCTAATGATTCACTAGCTCAGTAACTCCCAGCTGCTTCTTCGTTAACTGCAGGACTATTCTGTAAAGTGCTGCTCGTTTTTTTTCCTAATCTAGAGCACAGTTCCTGGATCCAGACCCGCTGTTTACATCTGCAGCAGCTTAACTGGGTTGTTGCTGAGGCGCTTCTCCATTTAGAGAAACAACCAGGCCAGTCAGAGCTTCGGAGGGAGGTTTGATTATTTATTTATTTTTTCACCAGGGGTCAGAAAGTTTCCACAAAAGATGCTCTGGTGTGTTGGTGCAGGCATGCCAAAGGAATACCTCACAAACCAATATAAGTAAACAGAAGACACAGCAGGCAGAGTAAAAATTCAACAGCTTATTGTACAATGAGAATTCACAGTGGGGAACAAGACGCAATGCAGAAGACTACGTGAATGCAATAACTCCCAGACAGGTAAAGCTACAGAAGCCCACAAGGGACACCAGAGAGACTAGGACGCGACATATGAATACAATACAGGCTTAACCGTGAGAATCAAAGCAGAGCAGGACATGAAAACTAACCAGAGCAGAGTAATACAGGGCTGGACACAAACTATATGGAATTAAACTACGGATTAATGCAAGCAGCAAACAGCAGAGCAGAACCAGAGCGAGGCTGGTCTCAGCTGACTAGTAGTACAACGTTCTGGTGTTAAGTGATGGTCCAAGTCCTTCTTTTATGGCAGGTGATGGCAATGGAGCAGGTGAGGGGGAAGGGGAACATGACGATATACACCGATGAGCCCCAACATCCTGACCACTGACAGGTGAAGTGAATACCATTGATCATATTGGTTCTATGAGGTGTTCTGATGGAAAACCTTGATCAGACTTAGACACCCAAATAAACATGGTCCCACAACAAACACACTCCCTCATGCTGATGGAAATCCCAAATGTCCCTGGATGAAAATGCACCCCACCACATGGCAACAACACCAACCAATCAGGAACATGTGGAGAAACATGACAATGGTCCAACATGTTGATGTGACCTCCAGACTTCCTACAGCCCATTCTGATCAAGCATCAACAGGATGCAGTGGAACCAGTTGGATTGACAGAGGCCCCACTGCACAAGCCAGAGTAGCCAAAGGATCCAGTGGTTCCAGACCCCATAGGACCCCCTGAGAGGTCCTCTGGTCCAATGGTTCAGAGCATTTAAGGGGGACCAACACAATATTAGACAGGTGGTTAGAAGGTTAGGCCTGGTTAGTGTATAATAATGAGGAAATATTTGCATTTTTGTACCTGAGAATGTCACTGGTTGAATATAAGCTCCAGGACACACACAGCGTACATAATCACTGTAATCCCACATTAAAGCAGGAATAACAGTAAGAACATTTGTGTACATTTAGGCGGTGAATCAGTGGCTTCATGTTCGTCTGAGCCACATTGTGCTTCCAGCCGAAGATGACGCAAGAGAACAGACTGACTTATGGGTCTGTTTTCAGGCTGATGACACCAGCGAACAGACAAACGCTGGTGTCACACCACTCGGACTTGTTGCCATTTATTTTTAGGTTCGGGGGAAGCTGCCAACAGGACGTTGGGTTTGGAAGCCTCCATGTTTTCAATGACATGTTGTTATGTCATTTGTCTGGATTGAGATCTGCCGTCAGGCTCTGATGAGTGTGAAGACTAAATGTGTGAATATTTAACTAAGGCAGAAACTATCTGAGGCTATTTTGATACCAGAGTGATTCAGAGTTTAAAACCAGTGAGCAACTTAATTATGCTCTTTCTCGCCTTGAGTTATTTATAGCGGTGCACAGACACAGTACTGAAGAATCCTTTCATTCATGCTGATGTAGTTACTCATCCCCACCCAGAGGTTAGCATCAAAGCTAACCTGTGTAGCCTGCATTTCTTCTGACCAGGCCCAGGCTTTGCACCCACAGCATGCAATCAAGCCAGGGTACAACATCAGGATGCAAAGTGAACTAGGCAGCAGATGATCGACAAAATGACAGCAGTGGAAGGTTTGAGAAGGATGATAGTTCGGAGGCCAAGTCAGTCAGAGTTTGTGGTTGAATTGACACACCAAAGTCAGTGCAACCTTTGCTGCCCTTCTTCTCCTTAACAGTGAATTAAAACAAGTGAAAGCACAAAGTTTCGAGGCTCGACTCAGGCAGACGAGCTCCTCTGTCGCCTCGTGTGAACTGGTGGGATTATCATATTGCAGCTACAACATGCAGCCCCCAGACGCTGCCTGATGATGCAACCAGCACAAGGTTTGATGAATACTGATGCCTTCAGCTTCTCAAGTTCCACCTTAATTCCACTGTTGTGCAAAACACCAAGTTCCCAGTGAAGACATTCTGTGGTAATTTAATCCTGATCTACGACCTTGTGGGAGGAATTTTTCTTGCTCTTATAGCTTTTTGGCTTCAAGTAGGCCACTCATGAGTACACATCTACACCATATTCCATATACCAGTGTATTTAAATGAGGCAAGGTGCTACATTTTCAGGGTTCACAGGGTTGATTTAAGGAATTTGGCTGCAAATAAAACAAACCTACGAGTTAATATGAACCGCTAAAGCAACATATCTGGTGCACAATTACAAGCGGCTGAAGGAAAGCGTGGTCCACTCTGCACTGAGCCCTGTCTGAATAGCCAGAGTGATAACACCCTTGAACATAATAACATGCATCACGCTGTGAAAATGGGGCCGAGTGAGGCAGGAGTAAAAAAAGCTCTCTAATTGATGTCAAAGAGACGCTGCACAGAGAGGATGGAAACGGCATTTATTATCCCAAACAGGCCTCCAACCCACAACCCTGATATTGCTAACATTGCACTCTAACCCACTGAGCCAACTGCGCCGTAATGACACAGGACAGATTTATGTTTGGAGGGCAGAGGGCCGATCGTTACGCTGTGACAGTCCTGAGGCCTGTAATTACCCAAAGTGTCAATTTATATATGAGGAGGAAAAATATATGTTGGTGCAACAGGAGCCTTTGGCGATCACGGGGCCTTATGTACATGTGCAGGAAATCTATAGCAAGAAACAGCTCTGTCTTGTGAATGTAGTTTTTAACCCCTCTGTTTCAGGCTCAGAGGAGCCTTGAGGAAGCGTGTGGTGTTCTTAACCTTTTTGGCTGTGGCTCTGGTGGTAGAGCTGGTTGTCCATTGATTGCAAGGTTGGCGGTTCGATCCCCGGCTCCTCCACATGCCGAAGTGTCCTTGGGCAAGTCACTGAGTTGCTCCAAATGTCAGGAAGTACCTTGCATGGAAGCTCTGTTGCCATTTGGGTGTAAATGGGTGAATCCCAAGTACATTGTGAAAGCACTATGAGTACCATTAAGGTAGAAAGGAGCTATAGAAGTGCAGACTATTTACTATGGAAAAAACCTTTTGGGTTTAAATGATTTCCTGCTCAAAGAACCTGCAGAAAAGTTCTTTAAAGAGCTGTGTTGTGGGGTTTGGGTTTCCATTTTGAACTATTTCTTGCTGTTATAACTATAAAACTACTAAAACACAGGGAAACATATTAGCTAATATTGTGTTTGTTTGCTTTATTCATTTACTTTACATTAAGACAAATGGGGAGCTTAGCATTGGTGTTGGAAGCCAGACATGATCCCAGTTTGGTCCAAATAAACTAAACCAATCTCTAAAACTTGCATTAATGTCTCTAATATTGTTCAAAAGAGCTTCTGGCCCTCAGAACTCCAGAAGAATATGTATAGATTCTTTATGTTATATACATTTTGAGATTAATTGTGCAAATCGTGTTATTCCTTTATCATTAAATAGACCAAACTGATTATATTGCAGTCAACAAAAATACTGTGAGACTATGTTTTAGAAATGAAATTAATAAAACAGTGAATGTAGGTGTAACATGTCAGTCAGGTCGACACCTAACCCTGCAGAAATAATCCTATTAATAGGATTCATAAGGATTTCATAGGTTCCTATGGTAACCTAGTCTCTGAACTGAGCTGATGAAGGTTCCCCCAAGAAGGTTCCTTAAGTTTCTTGAGAAAGTACATCATCAGTATCCGTGAACATTACTTCCATCACAGGCCTTGAAGTTCATCGTGAACCTGAAGTGTTGGACTCTGAGCAGCTCCTTTGGTGGAGCTGGAGGTTCTTTACACAAGAGAACCTCAATACAGACTTATCTGGAAATCAAACTGGCAACCTCTTCTGACAACTCAACGTTCACACTAACTCAGAGGCTGCTGATTCAGTCACCCTGTTACAAACTAAAACATTACAAGCGGCCATCTTTGGGAAACCTCTACTGACATGCTGAATCTAAACTGCCCCAGTACTGGTCTGAACCCTTTTCTCTATCTCAGTGTTTTGTTCCTCTGTTTTCTTGAACTGTACACTGTAAAAAAAATAAAGCTGTCAAAACTTAAAATATCAAGGCAACATGATGCAAGAGATTTTTACATTTTCTCAACTTTTGACTACCAAAGTTGACTTTACTATGTTTAGTAAGTTTGGACAAAGTTCTGCCAACTAGAATATTCCCGTGCACCCAACTGGGATATTCCCGTGCACCCAACTGGGATATTCCCGTGCACCCAACTGGGATATTCCCGTGCACCCAACTAGGATATTCTTTTGAGCTTAACAATTAATTAATTGCTAAAATATCATGTAATTCTACCTTCAACAAACACAGATATTCTTCTTGGATAAACTAATAAATTTTACTGAGGAGAGATACAAATTTTCTAGTTGTACTAACAAAATAGCGTGTTACCATGTTGCTCAATAAAATGCAAAGAGTTAAACATTGTCTGAAATCCCGTTTATTCCTCATTAAAAATACGTTTCTAGTGCTGTTACAGTAAACAATGTTCTTACAGTCATAAGACATTAAAACCTGGCAGCCACATTAACACATTAAAATTAAATATAAGAACAAACAATCCAGTACTGTTTGGAACGGCAAGAAAGTTTCACAAATGTTTCCATGCCTGTTACACTGCATGTTCAAACATCTCAATACCGTTCATTTTACATACAATGAACCCCTAACCCTTATGTTAGGCCTCAACCACTCAAAACATTTGAAGAATAGAACATCATTCCACAATTTCAGGCCTTTTTATTACCTTCTCTGAACTGAGATATCTTTGTATGTCTGATTTTACAAGCAACAAGGAAATCTTGGCTTAACATGCCAGCATGTTTAAGCATGTGTACAATGAACATCTAACTGAGCATCAACATTTTATCTGAAAACTACAAATAAAGGAAAAGCATTTTAGTGGCCTGGCAACTGACCCCAAATTAAGCTCCTTTTTACTTATTGTTTTGTACATGAATATGAACATACATGCTTGAAATAACTGAACTGTTATTAGGAACTGGAACAAGCGACACTGGGTTATTTAATGCTAGGCTTCCTTGCTGACATTCACAACAAGAGTTTTGTTTTAAGAGACCTAATGCGCTGTGAGCATCGAGAGCCAAGCTCAAACAAGATGGTTTGGACTGCTTCAAAGGTATACCTCATCTCCTTTGGATAATCAATGTTCATAGCATACAGAAGTCCAAAGAGGTATGCAAAAGCAGTACACAGGTCTGGTATGTTATGCAGCACAATGGCTCCTTCCAACACGATGGCCATGTCCACCAAATCGGGTGATGTGGCAGCAGCATTTTCATCACCTTCAAAGATGGAAAGGATGGCAACAGACACACCCCTGAGCACTCGTTCCTCGTTGTCGGTGTTCTGAGGAAAAGAAACAGATGCATAATTAAGTACATGGGAAAACTACATGAGGAAATACATACTAATTTCAACTTAAGATTCATGCCTCTGACCTCTGTAATCAACCTTGTGGAAGTTTTAAAAAGAAATGTTAACTGTCATTCAACAGCAGAATCTTCCTGCTGCGGTGTGACGTCATGTGTCCAGACAAAAAGCACAGCAGAGGAACTTCTGAAAATAAATCAGTACAACGACAGAATAGGAGTCTAAATGTGTAAATAAAATTAACCTGCCCAGGGACAAACTGATGGGACTGATGACAGAGGGAGTGCCTGCAATGTGCTGTGAAAAGAGCAGTTTAGTTGGAAAGATGCGGCAGAAGGTGCAGGAGTGAGACCTGTGCAGGTGAGGTGACAGTTTATCACTGCACGAGGACATGTCATGAGCACCATAGTTAAAGTTACCTTCACACCATCCTGGGAGTTCCCACAGCTCAGATATCAAATAAACTTTAATTGTATAGCAGTTTCCAAAAGACTTGTGCTTTACAGAATCAGGACTAGGTAAAATAGTAAAATATTAGAGATAGAAAACAAGACGGGACAGGATCAATGATGAGACTACAGTCCAAACGAAGGCCTTCCTGTCAAAGCAAGTTTTGAGGCAAGATTTAAAAGTAAGTTTAGTGTAACTGCTACAATTACTTACCAAACATTTCAGAAGGAAGCTAGTTGTGTCGTCCCGCACAAAAATGGGTAGTCCTCTAAGTGCTGCCGTCTTTCGGTGAGACACAATGTCTGATGTCTAAGAGTAAATGCACAAGCATATCCATTAGTACGACTTCTATTTCAAGCAAAATGTGAAAACAAAAGTGATGCAGAAAAGCACAGGTCACACCCAATAAAAATGTGTAGGGTAAAAACTGTACAAACAAAACACAAATCTAACCACCACCATCCCTTTTTATTGTTAACCTTAATTAAATTTTTGTGTACCGTTTAGTTTTCTTGTCCCTGTGAAGAGAAAAGTACATGAACTCACGATCTGTAAGCTGCCATGTGAAACATGTGACATAAATCAGGCATAAGCAGACACAGCTCATCAAGCTTATAAACTTAGCAAGTATTAAATTGTTCTATTGTTGGACTAAAATTAAGTCAGGTCACTGTCCCTCAACTTTTGCATCCTTTAGCTTTAGGCACAACTCACCTGCTCATCAAGCTCATCCATGAGGTCGTCCATCTTCTGACCAAAAGCTCCTTTCCTGGCCCGGTACAATCTCAGTAGGCGAGGCACATATTTGTCAAGGGATGTATGAAGTGTCCCCAGGAGGTCTTTGCTGGTGATGCGATAAAATTCTTCTTTTATCTGAATAATACAAACAAGAAGTAAATGATAATAAAACTAGAAAAGCACTCTGAGAGAGCAGACCTCCGCCAAGCAATTCATGTCCACCAGTTAGGGCTGGTCTGAGGGGGTGGCGGGGGTAGGAGGGGCACAAAAATTTAATCAGCTGTTCCTTGTCCCATTATCAAGATTTCCTGAAAATTTCATCAAAATCTGTTCATAACTTTTCAAGTTATCTTGCGAACAATTGAACAAAAACAAACACACACAAACGGACAAAGGCCGGTGAAAACATAACCTCCGCCACCTTGCTTGGCGGAGGTAATTATAACAATTGCTGGATTCTTCTGTAGTGAAAATCCCAGGATAGTTGCCTGAGCCACCTTAACCCCTTAACGGTGATTGTCGCGAATTCAGTTTGCAGCCGAGATAGCATCTGTATTCCCACAATGCGGGTTTGTTTTGAATCTTTGCACGCACTTGTTTCTAGTAAGGCCAGTCTGTGTTGGACCTACATCCGTTTGATGCAAGAGGACCCTTCTGGTTTCTACGCTAACAGAATGAGGCTGGAAATTTGCAGCAATTGTTGTATATAAGGTAAGTTGTGCTAAGATAAAAAATACTCACCTGCTTATTGAGTATTTCTGCGGCCTACGTTATGAGGTGAACTGTGTATGACAAGTATTTTAAAAATTATTTTAATATTTTGGTTTGTAACGAATTAGCGGCACTCGGAACGCGGCTGATCAAGAGCAGCGCCACATAGAATATAACACGGTTCAGTGATCAGCTGCACTCCATGTTGCTATATTCTATATAGCACTGTTCAGCGATCAGGACTCACATGGATGCTCTATAGGAAATGCCATTCGAGTTATTGTCAATATTCTCTATGAAAATACCATGCTGGGATATAAATGCAATTTCTGCTCTTTATTTTTATGCAGAGCAGGTCCGATGCTGTGGATCACTGACCAGCCATTGACAGTGTGCACCAATGCTGCAAATTCCCAAGATGCAAGGGTCACACAGGAATCAAGTGTGCAAAATGTGATGTTCACTTTGCCTCAATAAGAACAAAAACTGCTTTTGTGCATTCCATGAGTGAGAGGAAAGATGTACATGGATGAGCTGTTACATGTTATCTGTTCTGTTAGCAATAAAAAAAAATCTGTTTGATTACTGTTATATATTATTGTGTTATTTGGTTGTCTTGACCTATATGCCTGTTGTTGCAAATTTGCTACGTACCCAAATTTCTATTTTTTGTGCTACAGTCAAATTAACAATCTCAACTTAATTTAACATCTACTTAAAGGCAAAAACACACAATTTATTTTTATATATACATGTATACAAATTCAGGTGTTAAGGGGTTAAATGCCTGACCATGTTTCCAACAGCAAAACCTGTCTCAAAATGCTTTGCAGTTAACAAATGTGCCACACACAATGCAATTAGCACTTGAGAAAATTACTAAAATAACCAGTCTTACCTCCTCAAAAGAAAACAGCGCAGGCCATCTTTCCTGAACCTCTGACACCATAGGTTGCCCCTCGACCACTTCCTTGCGTCTAAGGGAAAACGTCAGTGCCATCTTTCGCCGAATCAATGTCATGTCTTTTTTCTTCTTCTTCATTTCATCGACCAGAGCAACCCTTTCTTCTTCAAGAGTGGAATCATCATGGTGTTGTGGATGATCTGGTACATGATTAACCTCTCCTCTTTTGGGTTTTTTCAGAGTGAATGGACTGTCATCCTCATCTCCCTTTCTTTTCTTGTTTATGTCTACCTCATTGCAGCCCGCTTCACGCAGTTTTGACCTGTAGTTTCCAAGCTTATACTTGATACTTGTTTTCCATCCATCGTAACCTGTTATGCTACTTGGCTCCTTCAGGCATGGATACTTGAGAACCAGTGCAGAGGCTACTGATTCAAGTTCATGTTTCTCAGGATAGCTTTTGATTTCAAAAATTGCCTGTGCTACTTTGTCCAAAATCTCCATTTTGATGTCCCTCGTTACATCAAGGCCCTTTTTGGATTTTTGATAAATCTCATTTCCCTTACGCAGTTTCAGTTCCACATCATAAGAGAACTTAGGAATAGTAAATGGAGAGGGCCATTTAGTGACATTCCTTAAATTGCACTGGACAGAATCTGTATAACTAGACCTGAAGTCTTCAGAGTGAACACTGGCTGTATCCAAGGAGGACACAGAAGCAATGGAATGGTCACTGGATTGGTTACAGGGAGAGAACTCACAAGCCCACAAAATGTGCAGGACTGCACGTTCAGCTGGTAAATCTGTCATTTCTGTTAGGTTGCATAAAGCATTCCCAAAGTCAGGATCTTCAAACTGTAGTGAAAAATCACCCTCTAGTTGAAGTTTTTCTTTCAGTACATCAATCAGTTGGCCCACAGATTCTGGTACTTCAGGAAGCTGGATTCTCCGGGCCTCTTTTGAAGAGATGACCACCCGAAGTAGCAAAGTCTAAGCAGGGGTGAATAAAAGAGGGAAAATTGTCAAACAGCAATCTTTAAATCAATTTCATATAAATGTTGTAATGAATTTATATTTTGTTTATTAGACCCTTTCAGTCAGCACAAAACATACCATTTTGAGTTGCTTTAATGGAGAAGAAACGTCTTCTGGGTCACCATCACTTTTCCACCAATTGTGTATGCTGCTAGAGGGTGGTAATCCGTCAGCACATCTGGGTCCAGGGCTACAATCAAGTGCTGTATTTCTAAATAAGTTGTTTTCTTTATATTTCTTTACACCTGACGACAAATGTTTCATTTATTTAATTGTGCACTTGAAAAGGGTTATACTTATTTTCCTAACTTCTGTTAATAAAACATGCAGAAAACTCTATTAAATGCCGTCAGTAGTAGCTGCTATTAGGAGTAAAAACCAGAGACCTACTCCCTGTTAAATGTTTACTCACCATGACGAAGCTGGTAAAGCAGTTTCTAATTAGTTGCAACAGTAAAACGGGTATGAGTGGTTGACATGACCGCCGTCGGCCGCGGCCGCACTGGTCCGCCACCCATAGACAACGTACTAAGCCCCACCGTATTTCTAACGGAGAAATGCGGATAGTCCGCCAAACACCAGCAGCACATGCGCGCCTCTTATGTGTTGCTGCAGGGCTAACGCATATTCATACTCTTGGTGTATACGCAGGCACAGCTATTTATCGATGAATAAATGTACTAGGTTCGTGTGCTGGGCCACCTGCTAGCTACAGTGAGAGGGTGAGCCGTTAGCGGCTGCGTTAGCCATGCGCGCCTCTTGTGTGTTGCTGCAGGGCTAACGCAGCCGCTAACGGCTCACCCTCTCACTTTAGCTAGCAGGTGGCCCAGCACACGAGCCTAGTACATTTTTTCATCGATAAATAGCTGTGCCTGCGTATACACCAACAGTTACATGGAAAGCTATCATGCTAATTTAATAACTGTTTATGCGCTCTGCTCCGTCGTCACACAAACATGCACTCTGCCAAACGTGCACACTCAGCTAGCTACCCAAAATCAGTAAAAAACAAACAAACATAAAAATAGAACTAAACAGAGCCCTCTTGCTTATCCTCTTCACCCTTTCAAACATACAGCAACACCACTGTTCAATTAAAACACATTTCGAGATGCTAACGATGCAATAAACACAACATCCAGCTTAGCTAACGCTAACTTTGCAAGATACACAAATTTATTCACTAATATTTCTATTAACAATCTTCCTGTAGTAGAAAAAAACACACTTACCGGTTGAGGAAAACGTCAAGTCTTGACAAATATTCCAAATATTTAAATCTTGTCCCAAGTCCAGTCCACCTCCTGCCAGTTTAACTGCCAAAAATGTCTGACCACCCACAGCCAGGTAAGTGAAGAACCTTAATGAGCATGCGCATGGACGTTATGCTCGTCTACGGGGTTTCCATCCAGGGAAATGCAACTCAAGTAATTTCAACAAGTAAATTCTTGTTATTGTCTTATCAAAACTCTAGTAGAGGTAACGATAGTGAGAAGTTTGCTGTGCTGACTCGTTATTGTTGATTGCAAGTGGCAAAGCTTAATATATGAGTGATGCTAACTTAAAAACACTAATGAGAACAACAATGCCGAGTTGTCATTTTTACAGTGTATGGGTGTCCAACTTGTGTGCAGGTCGCTGACAGCATTAAATTATTTCCACCTTGGAGCTGCCAGAATGAGAAGTTGCTTAGTGCAGCTGCAAGTGACCCGATGTCCTTTAAAAAAAAAAAAAAAGAAAAGAGAGTCATAATGTTTAATTATGTGCCATCAATCATTTTGTCAGACGAGGTGCCTTTCTTAAAAAAAATGTGCGTATCTCATTTCAGAAGAAAGCCTTTGCTTCGACCTCACAGCAGCACTGTGAGAAGTGACACGGTGACAAAAACAAGCCTGGACATGTGCGGCATGTTTGACTGCACGCCGCCAATGAGCTCAATAATTCGTTTCTAAAAGCAGAAGCGATCCAGAAGGGCTTTAATAACAACCTTATTCCCTGTTTTGACATCATAAAACGCTGTTTTCACGGCTGAGTGTTGTCTTAACTGGGTCAGTGTTAGAACATGATGGTCCATGTAAATATAGCATCAGAGGGAGACGAGTGTGTGAGCAGCAGAGCTAGTGGCACATTTCTTCAGCTGCATCTGTCCTCGTCCAGATGGAGAAGATGTTATTCGTGGGAATGCGTCAGTGTGAGCAATCCTCATGAAACAATGCAGATGAGCAGCGCTGCTGACGAGGTGTGATTCTGCTGTATGTGTGAGGTTATGTGTGTTTAAAGGACGGCTGCATTTGGTTTGTCCCTTATAACCAACTTCCTGCCACGTCTCCTATGTCCACATGCTCAGGGTGGCTGCTTTTTGTGGTTTTGGCTTCGTTCTGCTGAAATAAAGTAAACATTTTGGACCTTGGTAGGCCTCCAAGGTTGTGGCAACAGTTGACAAT